>JANDJT010000092.1:17121272-17145166 GCA_024331685.1 Stegophilus panzeri | reverse complement strand
AAGTGGAAACGACAGTGCAGGACCAACCATAAGTGCAGGACCAACCACAAGTGGAAACGACAGTGCAGGACCAACCATAAGTGCAGGACCAACCACAAGTGGAAACGACAGTGCAGGACCAACCACTAGTGGAGGACCAACCACAAGTGGAAACAACAGTGCAGGACCAATTACTAGTGGAAACGACAGTGCAGGACCAACCACTAGTCAACAATCATCCTCCCAACCCATCGCACATCCGAATGTGACTAGCAACGAGACTAGCAATAACAGCAGCACCATCACCACACCATTAACTACAGCAAATACAAGTACTGGTCTGGGAAACAGTACTTACTCTACCGCCACTCCTCTGCTTCCCAATTTCACTGTTTCCGAAATTCAGAGCACCACTGACCCTGCTTCAAGAAATCACAAAGCCACTGCTCCAGGATCTCAGGAAACCACTAACACACTTTTTACAAACGCTACAACAGGTAAATTCTACAATAGGTAAAGAGTTTATACAGTTTTATACAACAGTTAATTCCAGTCAACTAATTTGATTGGTCATGTGGCCTTTCAAGAATGCTTATGTTTAGTATAACCACACTGGGGGCATTTCACAGTGTGTATCTCTCTGCACGTCTGTGTTCGCCACGTAAAATTCCACTTCCTAGTTCGAAACAGTTACTAAAATACTTCAGCGGACCTGCCAAATTTTTCCTGAATGTAACTTTTGACCTAAAATATGAACGCTCGTCAGATGAAGATGAAAAAAAGAAGGGGGGATGCCAATGTCAACAGAAGCACCTTTAACAGGAATGTACAAATCATTGTGAGCTAGCAAGCTAGTCGTCGAGCTATCAACATTTTCAGATGTATAATTTTCACACTTACATAATATGTACAAAGAAATTGACAATTATAGATATAAATATTTTCATGCTTTTATTCCAACTGCATTAATTACACACATTTTCTTGCATGTTTGTTTTCAGGTAGCAGCTCGATAATCATTTCTAAAGCTCTTGATGATTATATAAAGTTTAAATTTTTTTTTAAAAACAATCTTCTGTATGGATGTTACCAGAGATTACATGCTATATTATTATGTTTTATGGGATTCACTTGGTTACGAATGTTATATTTATTGAACATAGAAAGAGGAACATCCACATCATGAAAGGTCTTAAGGCCAGACTTTGTAATAGGATGTTCTTTATATCTTGAGTAGTTTTAGAGTAGGCTTTAGGTGAGTTTTAATTCACAAATCTATGCAGGTGAATGTTTTGTTGTTAGTAATTTCTTGAAATAATAATTGTTATAGTGGAAGCAGGACCTTTAAAAACAAAGCAAAAATAAATGTGTGTGTGTAATCTAAAAACATTGGATCTTTGTGATGTAATCTTGAATCTCACTGCACTAATAAATACTTTTAACAAGTTAAGTTCAATTCTGAATAAGATTTAAGGTAATACTGTTAGTGAATGGTGTTTATTAAGTGTGGACTAAAATGTATAAGTCTATTAAATTATCTTGTCTTAGCTACACGTACTGTAGAAGGATCCTCCCAGCCCCATACATCAGGAACATACCAAACTACAGCACCAGTTCAAGTAATAACGCCAACATCAACACCACCAGCAGCATCAACACCAACACCACCAAAATCAACACCACCACCAGAAACACCACCACCTGTCCTCAAAACATCCTCGAAAATATTCGATGTAAGGTATTTTGTTTTTATTCTGAAATCTATTCATTGTTGAAAATGGTTTGATTCTCACTGCTTCATACTGATTGTGAAATTCATTTTCTTTCCTGCATAAGACTGTAGTTGCTAACAGAAATGGGGTAAGTTCACCTTTTAATCTTTCCATCAAGCTACATCCACAACAGAATTAGTCAGCAAAGAAAGCAAATGCACATGTATGGTATATTCAATGAGTAATATTTTTTGAGTTTGGTTCTGGCACTGTTTGGTTTTATTTTAATGCCAAGAATCTATAGCCTAAGTCAGAGGTGTCCAGTGTTATCCTGAAAGGGCCGATGTGGGTGCAGGTTTTCATTCCAACTAAGCAGATGTTGAATTGCTGCTGGATTGGAATGAAATCCTCGGGACGTGTCTATTTTTCTCTGGTCTCTGGATTCAACCACAGTTCACTGATTGGCTCACTGCAATTTATAATTTGGGAAGAATGTATGGAGTCATTATGAAAGATCAGCCAGGTATGACCATTCCCTTGAAGGATGCTATTAATTCTAGAGCTGCCTGTATATACTTATTACATTCACAGAATCCCCTTGAGAGAACTTGTTCAAAGTTCATGGAGATAATCAATGCAACGATTAAGTGCAACATGGATGTACATGTGAGAGATGGTGTTTATAAGTACAATTCTGTAATTATAAACGGTGAGGATATGACGACTTCTTGCAAGTTTCTCATTTATACCAAATTCACCTTCTTTAATGTGCAATTCCTCACATACTGAATATCATCATTTCTGTTTAGTTCTTGATCCATCAGTGGAAACTAATGATTCAAAGGATTTCAGGGTAAGACACAAGATTAAGAGTAAATATCAGTAAATATCATTTGGAAACAAGTTCTTGTTTGAAAGCACTGTTTGTTTTTTCCTCTGTAGACTGAAGTTAACCAAAGGACACTGATAGCCATTCTGGCTTCATGTGGTGCGCTGGCACTCATCCTTGTGGTGTTTGCAGTGTATTGCAGGTACCATCGATTATCCTACAGGAAGAACCAGGTAATACACTAACACAGAGCGAAGAACTGTCCGACTTTGGCTTCAGAGTGGATATAAAAACATCTCAACTTTTAAAAGTTGACTGGTTAGGGCTTCATTTATTTTCAAATTGAATGGAACTGTAGAAACTTACCGCTATAGAGCATAAAAGAGACAAAATGAAACACTGCTTTAAATAAAAAAAAATTTAAAAAGTGTAAAACATACTACCATGAACCATGTGTTATGTTTTAACAAAACCATTCCCTAAACGAATGGAATCCAAATAAAACTATCAATATTGTGGATAAAGTATAATGAGTCTTTATTAGTCACATATACATTACAGCACAGTGAAATTATTTTCTTCGCATACCCCAGCATGTCAGGAAGCTGGGGTCAGAGTGCAGGGTCAGCGCCCCTGGAGCAGAGGGTTAAGGGACTTGCTCAAGGGCCCAACAGTGGCAGGTTGGCAGAGCTGGGGCTTGAACCTCCGACCTTCTGATCAGTAACCCAGAGCCTTAAGCGCTAAACCACCATTGCCCCACTCCTGAATTCATAAAGTATGAATTCAAAACAGAGAATGAAAAATGTACACGCACTTGATCATGTCCATGTTTGTCTACATGTGTTTTTTTTGATGACCATTGAAGATATGTAACCATATCTACATCTCTCTCATATACAGTATCTCACAAAAGTGAGTACACCCCTCACATTTTTGTAAATATGTGGTTATATCTTTTCATGTGACAACACTGAAGAAATGACACTTTGCTACAATGTAAAGTAGTGAGTGTACAGCTTGTGTAACAGTGTAAATTTGCTGTTAAATTTGGTGTCATCACACACACACACACGATTCCAAAAGTAGCTCTTTAACTTCTACTAAAAATCACTGACTGCACCTTTAATCACCAATGTCCATGACTTCTCCACAGCAACACCTGACTGAAGAGATGCAGACGGTGGAGAACGGCTACCACGACAACCCCACGCTGGAGGTGATGGAGGTGCAGCCGGAGGTGCAGGAGAAGAAGCTGGCACTGAGCACAGAGTTTAACGACAGTTGGATTGTGCCATTTGATAACCTCTCCAAAGACGACATACCTGATGAGGAGGACACACACCTGTAAAGCGCGCAAGCCCATCAGCTCTCCAATCATGTATCGTACAAAACAGACTGCCATTAGCAGTCATACCATCTGTACGACACAGACTGTAAAGGTTACAAACGGCCAAATAGCAAATGAACTTCAGGGCTCCCTTTTATTTTCTATTAAACCCTCATTATTGCTAAAAGGTCACAAGCTGTAGTGAGAAATATTTAAGACTCTAAACTCTAAAGGAAACTTAATGGGAGATGTTCAAAGATAAACCTGGGATGTTTATGGCCCACAATGCTGTTTTTGGTGTCATTTCAAACAGTGTGTTAAATCCATGAGATTTCTCTTTTAGTTTAACGATTTTCCTACATATCGTTTCCCCCACAGATAAAAATTTTTTTCACTTATAATACTTAAGTGAAATATACACTGCTGCCCCTGTATATAGTGTTTTGTTTTGAATATGTTGTTAGCATGTTTTTATTGACCGAGTATTCATTTTTACAATCATTAAACATTAATGGATAAATGTTCATCCTGGTTTTAGACTGCAATTTTCACTTGGGATACCAGATTCCTACATTACCCACAATGCCCACTTAACTCTATCTAAAGAGAGCGATGCAGCAGTGCTTTAGCCCTTTAGTCTGGGCAGCTCTCACACCTCTTCATCTGTACACTCTACACAAACAGATCAGCTTCCAAAGCTTCTACTTTCATGCGAATGCCGTTGGCGTTATCGCATCACGTAGATCACGAGCAGCGCACGAGCGCTAACTTCTCATGGGAATAATGAAAACATAGCAGCAACCAACAAATTAGCACCTTTCAGAATTACATTTCAGTATGAACATATTTAATGTGCTTCAGGGCAGAGTTTTGCTTAAAAGCCACAACACGAAGGTGTAAACAGGAACGCAAGTCATAATGACCGAAGCACTTCCTATTAGCAATAGTTTTTCCTCCTTAAACACACAATATTAGATTTAGTATCCAACCCAATAGGACAAGAGATGTATAGTTGTACAGTTTATTTAAATTTTCCCTCTTCAGTTTCTGTCTCATAAGCACGACACAAAGCTGACTTACTGGAAGGTCGACGTTAATTTAATGTCATCAAATTAATTCATGTACTAAATGTTACGTCAAATCCTCCCACCCATCAGTTTTAATTAAATACTCCAATTCCTTTATTTTTCACATCACATACTTCTACTTATATATTTATACGGTCTCCAACTGTCTAATGTGATTTATGTCTTCAATCTCCATTATATTGTTTTGTATGTATTTTATATTGTGTGTTAGAAGTTTGCCTTTTAGGGAAGGCAAAAAAACAGGAGTCTGATACACTGGGGAAAAAACTGTCACTGCTGTTGCATTGTCTTTTTACCATTTCATTTTTAAATAATAAAATGTTCATAGAGAATAAAGTTATTTCAAAAAATTTCCCTTCATCACAGTATTTAATACACAAGGACCATCAAAAAAAAAAAAAAAAAAAAAAAAAGACGCCGTTTTTAGAAAACCTGAACAAAATACAATCTTTATTCATTATGTACATTACATACAATGCTTTTGTTTTAAAGTATTTTCTACACATTCATGTCTGCACAGTGTAGTGTTCACATATCCCAATATCCTCACTCAGAAGATGAGAGAGGAGGAAAAGTGAGATGTTTTCCAGGAGGGAAAGGAAAAAAAAAAAAAAGGGCTATAAAAAATAAAATTAAATAATAAAAAAGCCAAAAGGGTTGTTTTTTTTTTTTTAGTTTATTTTTTATAAAAGTTCCTCCCATTGTGTTTTTCCTCTTTTACATTTTTCACAATCCATGTTTTACCTACTTCCTGGCACAAAACCCAAAATTACTAAATGACTCATGCAGCAGCTCTAACTGCACTCAAGCCCAGGAAACACACAATTGGGGATTTAATTGGGAAAACGGAGGCTATGAATGGGAAAATAAATGCAACACACACACTATAAAAAACAGCATGACAATGGTAATTAAGCTTAAATGTGCTGTTCTGCACTGGGGTCTCTAAAAGCGAGTGCTGGAATGAAGAAATGGGCAGCTAGGTAGAACAGGTTAAGGCAAGAGCCCCTAAGATTACACTATTCATATATTAAAGGTGTGTTTCTTGATTAATCTGATTTTGTACAGATGTGCGCCAACAGCTTTGCATGGGATAAACTTGTATTTCAATGTTACACCTTTTACTAATATGATATACCTCCAATAAGTGCAATTAGACAATGAGCCAGATAATTTGAACATAGAACTAATTATTAACAGCAATTAAGCCAACACGATGTCTCAATATATTATGCTTTCGGGGGGAGGAGGGGGGGCTTCAAAATCAGGCCATAAGTAATACTTCAAATAGGAGATCTTATATACATATACACACACACACACACACACACACACACACACACACATTTATACATGGCTATATTTACACACTACATTATATGGAAGACTACCTTAGTAACATTCTGGCGTGGTCAGTAGTGCCACCACAGGATCCCTAAAATCATCACACATACGGCATCGCAGTATCGAGTACCTTGATTCCCAAGACTTGGTGGACAAGTGCAAGCTTCAAAACACACACACAACTCACGATGGACCAGAAAAGGTGGACAATTTCACTCTGCAGGAGTTTGCTGTCACCAATCCAATAATTTGAACGGTTACTGCATTGTTCTTGAGACAGCTTAGGCGAGAAATAAATTGTATGAATTACTTTCAGTCAGAGATAAAGACGCACAATACTGCTATGGCACAAATGGGAAAGGAAATGCGAAAGGAAATAGTCGCTTATTATTAGTGAGGAGAGAATTTCATCTGAAGCACGCTGATCAAATTGTATCACTAGAACTCGTTCAATACTCGTTATTTCTGCGCAGCCAAGTTGCCCTATTGCTATAAAAGCAGCAGGTTCAGAATGAGGCCATTATTTAAATCTATTTTTCAGAAAAAACTGACACATTCACACGATTTCCCTCCTGTAAGCTTAGAAATAAAGAGTGCACACTTGCCGTGTAATCACACTCCTCTTCATTTGGCAAAACATTACCAAGCATAATGAAATGGTGCAAATCAAAGCCCACATTCAATGAACCAACTGCTTCCAACACCAAAGTGTGAGAGATGTAGAGGGCCAGATAACGGCCGTGGCCATCATCACTAAAGTACCCTTTACTACAGTGAGCGTTACAGCTTCAGAAACTGAAATAAAGACGGAAGCTGAGCAAGACCTGAAACTGGAGTCTGAGTCTAAGTGGAATAAAAGAGGAAAAAACAAGGTGAGTTTTGGATTTGTGGATTTCACCTTCCTCGGACACCTCTTAAGAGGAAAGATAAATGTACACAAGTGCTGCAGACACTTCAGGGACTTTATGATTGCAGATTTGGGTGAATAAATGAAGTGTTATAGTATGCAGATATGTTCCAGTTTTGTTATTTTGGTTAAATTACCATTAACGGTAGTTCAGAATCCCTTCCTGCTTGTGAAGAAACCACATTCGGTCGTCATGGCGATTCTGAAGTGGATGTAGAAAAATAACTTCTGTTTTCAGAGGGACGAGTCTTAGAGGCATAAAGAGTGAAGGGATAGAGCTCGGTGGGCGTGGCTACAGGGTAATGAGGTCGACGAGGTTACCCTTGGGTGGGGTCATGTTGTCAGGGAAGAAATTTACCAGTGTGTCAAAGAGCTGTGTGCGTTGGGCGTACGTCTGATCTACATCTGAAAAGCCTGAAATATGGACAGAGTAAAAAAAACAAGCAACATTTGAAATTCAAATCAGGTCAAGTGATAAATCCACTTCAGTAAATTCTTCAGAAGGATCGTGACCAAGAGTGGCTTACCTAGTGGGATGAAGTCTGAGCTGGACTTGAAGAGTGCTGAGGGCAGGAGCTGAAACTGTAGAGCACCAGTCATTTAGCATTACCAATCAGTGTCCGGCATAAAGTGTTTACACACACCATCCACCTGTACACCTGCTCATTCATGCAATTATCCAATCAGCCAATCATGTAACAGCAGCACACCACCAATTGAAAAAAGACCAGTCGAAAATGTTCCAATCTTCAACCTCCAGTTTAGGTGAGTCTGTGCGTGCAGTACCATCATGTTCTTGGCTGACAGATGTGGTCCCTGATGTTGTGGTCTTTTGCTCTTGTAGCCCATTTCTGAGATGCTTTTCTGTTCACCACAGTGGTAAAGAGTGGTTATTTGAGTTACTGTAGTCTTCATGTCCATGAGAACTTCGGAACGGTCATTCTTCTCTTTTTTTTGTTGGTCTTTTTCATCAAAAGGTGTTTCCACCTGCAGAACTGCCACTCACTCGATGGCTTTTTTTTTTTTTTGCACCAATCTTTCTAAACTCGAGTTGCGCAGGAAAAACCAGATGATCAGCAGTTTCTGAAATACTCAATGCAACACATATGGCACCATCAACTTTGCACAGAGATCACATTTCCCCCCATTCTGTTATTTTGACATGAAAATGAACTAAAGCTCTTTAGCTGCATGATTTCGTGCACGGCACTGTAGCCGCATGATTGGCTGATTGGATAATTGCAGGGACAACTGCATGCATGAATGAGCAGGAGTAGAGGTGTTCCTAATAAAGTGGAAAAATATTGAGGCATCTGTCCTTACCTCTTTAGTCTCATCAGGGTCAGAGTGGTCTACAGTCATAGAGAGATCATTCTGCAAGTACTGCAAGGCGCTCAGCGGTTCGGTCTGAGCTTTCTCCTCAAACCTGCAAACACCACAAGCACTCAGGAATTCAAATTTCAGTAAGTTTTGTATGATATTTATATTTGCAGTAGTTAGCAGATGCCCATCCAGGGCAACATACAGGAGTGCTCTGCAGTCTCAACTGAAATATATTCCTCACACTAGGCCCTGATCTAAGAATACCATAAAGCTAAAACCCTGCTATAGAGACACGTTAGTGAGTGTTTCTTTTTTTTTGTGGATTCAATTATGTTTGAAAAATACAAGTTACATCCATTATGTTATGGGTCAAAATGACTTCCACTGTTTAAATACAGACAAACAAAACTGCAAACAGCAGCTTAAAACAGTAAACCTTTATTATGACTTTTCCGAGACAAGCCATAAGAAGAAATACTTCCATATAAGTTTATGACCTTAAATGAGGAAACATTAAAAAAAAAAAAAAAAAAAAAAAAAAAAAAAAATTCAAAGAGAAAGACAAAGATTAACCAGTATTTCAGACATCTCAAACGTGGAAATGGGTCAAACTGACCCATAACATAATCGGAGGATTAAGTGTTAATAGGTAGGTCTTCAATCTTTGACGTCCAGAGCCTTGACGTATTAGTATATTATTGGCTATATAATCAGCTAAGTAAGTGATGCTATAGCAAATAAGCTGAAATTTTATAAGTTTAATAACAGTAAATTATTACTATTATTAAACACCACTACTACTGAACGTGACATGGTGAGAAATGAACAGAGCGCTATTATAGTTGGAAAGCACTAACTAAAGCAAACCAGCAGAGGGAGCTAACTGAGCAGAAATGACTCTGACTCATGGAAAATTACAGCTCTACTTCAATCTGATTTCGTGCCAGAAGTGAAACGCACTGACTACAGCCCTAATTACGAAACGACACAGGAACAAGGCTGCTGACGCAAACATCATATCCAAAATAGATAATACATACAGCGAGTATAATACCATAAACAACCATATACTAACTCTGTGTTCACGTCAAATGACTGAAGAATGTGTTTTTGCTCAAGTCGAATCATAACATGCCCATGTGACAGGTACAATGCTTTTGTCCTTTGCTCATCTGGCTTACTTGTCCACAAGATACATCTGCTGAATCGTAAACTAGATCTCCTGTAAGTTTTTATACCACAGCACTGTTGAATTCTGAAATTTTACTGGTCAGAAGGTGATTCATCTTCTATAGCAACAGCAGTACAGTCTGCAAAGCAACTCAGACATTTTCATTAACGCTCTAATATGTCCGTGTTCTACAGGAACAGCGTACTGACAGGCAGTTCGATGGCAGACACTCAGCATAATCTGAGGCTAATAATAAACCGATTTCTTTTTTAATGCATAATTTCGCAAAGAAAAATGTATAATTATATAATTGTTGAAATGGTGGATTTTTATTTATTATTTATGAAGGAGTCAGCCGTAAAGCTGTAACTTGTCAGAGGTAACAGCTGTAAACGAAATTTGGCACCAAGGGAAAATCTTTGGGATGGAGGTTGTTATGGTTTCGTTATAACAAGCTGCGTTTTCCTGCCTTATTCTCTTCGAGGGAAACTGAGGGGATGGCTTTGAAGCTGCTATAACATTAGTGAACTTGTTTCCACGATTCGAAAATGAACTATAAACAGATTAAAAAAGTATGTTTGCAAACTGCTGTGGTGTAAAAGGAGTGAAGAGCTCGGGAACAGACTGTTTTAGGAAAACTAGCTTTGGGGTGTTTCATGTCGAGCCACATCACGCCACCCCGTCGTTGATTATTTTCCTATAACAGCATGCACAGTCATGCTTAATTCCATATTTGACTGAGCCGGTTAAACATTAATGGTTAAAACAAAACACTGCGTGTAATCATTAATGAACATTATGCAAAATGTGGTTACATTAATGTGGAACTTCTCCAAGCAGGAAAGAGACTACTCGAACCAAGGTACCTGTATTTGCGGATGAGATATTTGCAGTGTCTCAGTAAGTACTCTTTAGACGGGCGGCAGAGTTTCAGAGACCAAAAGTCGTCTAGTCGCATCTTAGGAGAGCTTGACTTGCCTGGGTTTCCCCCAAACAGGTAATGCACCTGCCACAAACAGGCAACTCAGTCAGCAAATAAACACAAAGCCAAGCAATAGTGTGTTAAGTGTTAGTTGTAGATAGTAGTGGTATATATATGAAAGCTTTTTTTTCCTTCTTTTCTTAAAAAAAAAAAAAAAAAATCCATTGTTGAACTGATTGTTATTGTTATTACTACTATATGCATGTTATGGACAACATCTGTACATTTTAAAAACATTACCTTGTGCAGCTCATCGTACACGAGCTGGTGAGCAAACCGAGGGCACGGCTCTTCCTCCTGCAGTGTCTTGCTGGGGGTCTCCTTCACAGCCTGGTCATTCTTATACACACATGACCTGCAACATATAACATGGCCCTTCAGTTTACCCACATCATTGCATTACTACTTATCTTCTCTACCCCCCAAGTATGGTTTTTACTGATGTCATTTAACTCACTGAGTCATGTCTAGTAAGGATGCGGGAGATGTACAATACCGGTCAAAAGTTTGGAGACACTCAACTGTAATGTCTCTCATGATCTTAACCTTTTGATCTGAAGGTGTATGATTAAATGTTTGAAATCGGTGTTATATATATAAAAAAATATATAATAGCGCCAACATATTCATTTCTTTCAATAGAAAACTAACATTTTATTTACAATATTTTTTATTTTATTTATTATATATTTATTTATTTATTTATTTATTTTTAAACGGACGACTTGGAGCGAAATATTCTGAAAAGCAGCTGATAAGAGTCCAGCGTAGGTGTGAACTCCTTTAATACTGTTTAAAAATCACCTCAGGGAAAGTCCTCAAGAAATCAGTCGAGAAAACACCAAGAATACATTTCTGGAAATTCTAGGTAAAAAGGGCGTCTACTTTGAAGATGCTAAAATATTAAATTATTTTGATTTATTTTGGATTTTTTATCACAACATAATTCTCATCATTCCATTTGTGTTACTCCAGAGTTTTGATGACTTTATTATTCTTCTAAAATGTGGGGGGGAATAAAATAACGAATGAGTGTGTCTTCACACTGTGGTTATGAGTGACGGCAAACAAGTTACTAAACACTATCTGTACTATCTGTTTAGATCACATAGTTTGTGACTGTGAGTAAAAATTCAGGTTTTGATGTGGCCTTCAAAGACTGCAGTCTCTCACACCCCTGCTCTATATATATATACCAAAACTCAGTATAAAGAGGAACAAGTCAAAACTAAATCGTCAGCTACTTGTCAGCTGCTTTACCTCAGCCAGTGATAACTTTCCTATTCTCTCAGCATCTTTGCACCGGAACAAACATAACTGGACTATGCCAAGATGCTCACAATCGTCTATTGCTTTATAAATGTCATTCTCTTGTTAAATCAGTCTGTACTCAACACGGTGCCATTAGTGTCGTAGTAGGCGGTTAATTAATGTTACACAATGCTATGCTAATCAGTGTAACATCACATTTGTGTCTTGAAAGGTTGATTATTAATTTATCGGTGGAGATAGTGATAAGGGTGCAGACCCTGCCATATAATTTCTTGACATTGCTGGTGATTACAGGCAATGTGTATATGAGTGAGTAAGTGAGGGCATTTGTTCAACATCTACACTTCCAGCAGAACGACTAGTGTCCTCACTCCTGCATTATGATTTCTTTACATTATGTATTACAGGTCATAGGTTAACATTTTGTGGCTCTTTTCTCTGAAATGGCTTTGTAAATATTGCTAACATATCTTTTCAGAACTGTCATTTTACAGAAGCACTTTCGATTTATAAAAACCTGATGGTTCCCCTTTAAGGACAAAGGATAAATTCATCATGCCACAGACTGTTGTCACATAAGCCGACAGAAACCAGACTAATGTAACTAAAAGAAACACTACCAGATTGTTGTTTCATTATCAGACAGAAAGAAACTCAGCTAACAGAGAAGAAAAAGGGGGGGTGGGGGGGGGGGGGATCCCCCTTAAGAGATTGGGTGATGGGTTCACACACAGGCAGACAAGAACACTGTGTACTCTTTAATAGGAACTATGATCATGAACTTCCTCAAGTTCATTCTCTTTAGAACGTGCTCACTCGGTCAGAAGACACTCGTCTGTAAGCGGAGCGTCTGTGTTACTGGGAAAGCAAACCCTTTGTAATTGTACCTAACTTTTTGGTTCAGCAGTTTCATTTCAACATTTGTTTTTTCAAGACTCCATTTCATTGTAATATTTACTTTGGTAATGCTTCAAAGAGAATTAATTGTGTGTGCAGGGCAGAGGTGGACAAATCAGTAGCTTGGGTGGCCGGGACAAACAGATTTCGTTCACAGAAGTCAGAATATATAGATGTGGACAACAACTATTAAAAACAAACAAAAAAGCTTATTTACTTTTGCAACCAAAAAAAAAAAAAAAAAAAAAAAAAAAAAAAAAAAAAAAAAGTTTTCATATGCTAGGTTGATATATTTACACTTCGATGCTATAACTATGGTATGCACAACTTTTTCCAAATCTCACCACTTGCTCACACATGGACCAAGAAGAAATCTGGTTAATGGTAAATTTTTACCAGGTAGATTAATTAGAAAGTACAGCTGAATAGATCTCATAACTCTCCTCAACAAATATAATCACATGTCCACGTATATGTCCATTATATGTTAGCTATCAGTTTTTTTTGTCTAATCAGTTAGGTTTCTGGGTAACGACAACATGGGAGTGGGGAGCACACTGGAACTATTACTTGTCTGGTGGGCTAGCTAATGATCATTTGTCCACACCTGGACAAAAAAGGAGAGAGTTACATTCTGTGTGCACAAATGTATGTATGAGCATGGATGGTCTCGTTATAAAACAATTTTGATAACGTGAAACAATTCTGAGTTACCACTGAGCAACGGAGAGAAAATTCAAATTTTACATATGGTGGAGAATAAAAGACTTAAAATGAGAAGAGAGAGACAGAGACAGACAGACAGAGAAAGAGACAGACAGAGAGTGTTCGAGAGAGAGAGAGAGAGAGAGACAAACTACCAGTTGTTGCGGGCGATGTCATAGATCCAGAAGGAGTTGCGGACATTCTCCTCTCGTTTATCTTTGTCTTTGCTAAGGCCTGACAGAACATGAATCTCGTTCAGTTCTGGGTCGATGGTGGCACGCTGGGTGAAGCCAGTCATTGGTACTGAAACAAACAAAAGTTGTAGTCTACTCAGCAATGCATCCAACTGTTACAATCCCTAGTGGATTCATAGGCATGTAAAGGAAAACAGAGTGCACTGCTGCTTGACGGACAAACCCCATCCCCCACAGAGTGCCGCTAGGGTGCCAGCTCTTTATTTCGATTCCCATTTCCGTACTACACTTGGCAGTAGCATAAAGTGTTTACATTGCAATGGAGGGGAAAGGAGATAAAGCTATCAGCACTGGGAACAACTAAACAGCAGGGGCCGCAAAGAATATTATCTTACCACTAAGAGTTCATAGAAAATGGCACTTTATAAACCAAATCCCAGTGCATGAATTTAACAGCTGTTATAGTGCAAGTGATAACAGGAACTATCTTGTCTTGCAGATGTTGCGCAACTTTAAATGCAATTATAAACTGATAAAAAGTACAAGATGTCATGCTTTAAGAAATAATCTGCTGTGGTATAAGAGAAATAAAACACTGTTATTAGAATAATAATAAATCAACTTCAGGGAGATAACAGTGGGCCACATCACAGTACCATCACACCATTATTTCCCTTTTACAGCATGCCCAGTCAGGTTTTATTCCTTATATGTGGCATCAAAAACACAAGAAAAGGAAATCGAGGTCATTGTGAACATGCAGCTGTGAATATATAAGCTCCACATATAATTATAACCAAATGAGTTTTCAGAGAAATGTCACAGGGAAAAGTAAAGGTCTAAGACTGAAAGTCCGATGAATTCTACAAAGTTTTTATCTACAAAGCCAGCTTATCTGATCCACTTAAGCTTGAATGTGGGATTTACCAAACTGAGGTTACAACCGACAAGAGACCTGTCATACATCACATGCTTGAGTACATGCGTCATTGCAGTGCTTTCACAGGAAATGGCACACGCAGCCCGAAACAGCACACGAAACCATGCAGTGAGACAAAAAACATCTCTTGGCACACTGGATCGGATCACGGACCGGCCGAGATCCTGGTTCTGAACAACAAGAGGCCTGGCGCTGAAATGGAAATACTTTTCATGACTCTGAGAGGAAGCAAGATAAATATTTGAGATTGATTATGTGCACAATGTTTGTACTTGCTGCTTCCTTGCTGGCAAAAAACATTCCGTTCTTTTTGTCTGTGTTCTTGCTCCCTGCCACCCCTCTCTTTCTGTTTCACTCTCTTCCACACACACACACACACACACACACACACACACACACACACACAGTATCAGACAAAGAACGCAGAGACCTTTTTTATACATATTGCGTCAAGTCGCCTGTTGAAATTTAAATCCGTTTACAAGGACAGGAAATGTGTCACTACCAGCATCGAGGTTTCTTTCTTTGTCTCTTCACTGCTACGGAGGTGACACCACATCTACATGTTTCATATTGGTGACATAAGAGAATTAATGATGCTGCAAAGTTTTTAAAACAAATAAACAAAATTAAAAACAGAGCTAAACAGCTGGCCACCACACCGGTTCCCCTTTTTAGCCTTCCAGCTAATAAACCTCGCTTTGGTTGGAAACGCTTGGCCTCGTAATTTTGTTTGTGACACCGCATGCATATAAAATGTGTGTGGCGTCATGAATTGAGCAATGAAATTACCATCAGGTTTGTAAATTGTAACAAACAGCGTGGGCGAACAAGGATTTCTAAGAACTCGGTTACTTCACTAGAATGACTGTCAGCTTCTCAGAATTTGACGGAATACCTTGTTCAGCCGCTGTATTGAGAGAAATGACAGGACAGCCGAGAACTAGGGGGAGGATGGTGATCCCAAACTTGGACACTGGCTTTACATCATGAAAACCAATGGCACCTGAATGGCAGACACTACACATAATCTAGACGGATAAACAGATTAAAAACCGTTAAGTTTTCTGTAAGGATACATTTATTTAATGTTTATAGAAGGAGTCTGCAGTGGCAGTGCTTCGCCTTTGTAACAGAGGACATTTTACACTTACATGTTTCTCGATAATAATACAAGCTACTTTCTGTGTGTGTGTGTGTGTGTGTGTGTGTGTGTGTGTGTGTGTGTTTCTTTATGTAATTTGTTTAATAAATTGGCAAATTGTTGAGTTATAAGAGGAATAAAACACTTCAGGAGATCCTTTAATAGGAAATGAATTAACTTCAGGGTCATACTGAATCATCACACTGCTCAGTTGTTGATTATTTTGCTATAACAGCATGCCCCATCATGTTTTATTCCTTTCTAAATTAATATTTTTCTTAGCAGTAGAAACTGTCAAGAGTAAAATTTGATCTACCATTTGGAAGATGATTCATTATTTTAAATAAAAAAAAAAAAGGTGTCGTTTTTGAGCGTTTAGAAAATATCAAACATTTCTAACAGTGCTTGTAAGCGATTTGTTTTACTGAAGAAAATGGGAGACTGACATGAATTTTAGCAACTCGTTCAACATTACTGCTGCGGTGTTCTCACTGTGAAGTGGGCTGTCGACTCTTTCCTCATACCTCACACTCTGGCAGTTAACTGACGGCTGATCAAAGGAGGGATGGTGTACATACTGTTTGGTATGTAATGAGCTTAACTTCTTCCCGGGTCTCAGAGTTACAGTACACAGCGGTGACATCATGCACGCCTGATTCCTGTCCATTTCTGAGAATGAGGTCATTCTCGTTCCCGAGAGTCCTTCGTTCCCTTTTATGGCGGGCTTTCCGATAACGTCGCCTACAGGAGTCACCCCTTGCGTTTCATCTCTTGAGATTTTACGATACAGAAATGAAGTCACACCTGCACTTCGATCTTAGTGCATAAACGAGCACCAGGAGCTTTTATTTTGCAAAATGTCACACAGCACAAAGCACTCAAAACCAAGATTCAACACTACAAGCTCCATATTAACATGGCAGTAGTGGTGGTATATTCTTACCCATGCCCGAGTCTTTCTTGGTGCCATCTGAGATGATCTCTACGTGGTCAGCGTCAACATCATAACTAAAGAAATCGTTCAGGTACGTCTTGGACCTCTGGCCTCCAAACACATACAGGCAGCGATTCCTCTGAGAGAAAAAAAAGAAGCAGTGTCATTGTCAAGCATATTATCTATCAACCTATCCAAAAACAAACATCTACACAAAGCAGTAATCGAGCAGCAACTCTGAAATTACATTATATATAATAGGGAACAAAAGAAAATCCTCCATACCACACAATAATACCACCAACAGTGTCAAGCTACAGACCTCAATACCAGTGTGGCACAACTATAATTATGGCAGCACAATAACTGCTGAAATGATGGAAAATATTTGGTTTTAAATTGAAAACACCATGTTCCTGTTATCACTTAAGTTATAGCAGCTATAAATTGTTTCTCTCTAAGTTAATAAGATAAAAAAAAAAAATAAAAAAAAAAAGTAAAGTACTCTGAAGACTTTGTCATGAAGGAAAAAAAACTCAGACTGTTACAAATCGTATAAAAAATGATTCATTCTGCGGTCCTAATGTTTATAATGCTAAAATGTTGGGAGGTATCATTCTGACAGTTGTTTAATATGTTCACAACAGGTCTCTGTGATGTAGGGGTCACTGACCGTGTGAAAGAGCATGCAGTGGCCGATGCGAGACTGCACATCCTCGGGGCCGGCGTTGCACGAGTCGTCCCTCAGAAGACTCCAGGTACCTGCTAGGCACTGATAAGCATACAGGCCGCTGAACTGCGGCTCTGACGTGCGTCCGTCATCGACGCTGCCGTTACACGTCAGGATCCGACCGCCGAACGTGTAGATCATGTGCTTCTCAGAGTCCATGCACATCTGCATGACAAAGTGTACAGAACGTTATTTATTTCTAGGTTTGTGCTATACACGGAACTTAGTACACGGTGGGGTTGTCTGGTATAATGCACTATGGTCAGGTGTGGACCTTCAGGTGATTACCTGGTGGTCGAACACAAGTTTAGGGCCTCCATCTGCAGAAGTGTCCTCGCTGAGCAGCGTCCACGTGTTCGCATCGATGTCGTACCGGTAGAAGTCACTCTTCAGAGACTTGCTGTTTCGGACAGAAGAGTCCAGATAACGGCCCAGTGTGTAGATCTGCCTCCTCTGAGAGTCGATGCACATCTTATGGCAGGAGCGTGCACTGGGACCATTCTGACACACACACACAAACACACCCCAACGTCACTGCTTACACTCTTACATTTCACCATTTGCATCAAAAACACAATTATATCTGCATTACAGAATCTTGTTTACCGTGTACAGATTTGCAAGACAATCATGTTTTTGTTTTGATGCAGATTTGGTTAGAATTGCTAGAACAGCCTTGCTTCAAAATGTGCAAATAGGTTGAAATTTGCCTAATGTGAATTTACTCACTGAGCAGTGTGTGACTGTTTTATCTTGCACTCAGCCGGGAACAAACGAGTATCAAAGCAGCACTTCAAGGACGTTTAGTGTCTGAACTGTGCCCGTGTTCACAATAAATCTACTGAGGTTGATAATACAGTCACAAATTCAAGTCTCTGTGTTAACAATGCTAACTGCCTTACACGTCACCTCACTGAGATTTAAAAACTATTACACTACAGCACTGGCGAATTCTTGATTCTGACTGGACAAATGATAACAGCAGCTCTGGGCCATTCCAGCCACAAGAGCATTAGTTAGTTCGGGCACTGAGATGTTGAGTGAGAAGGCCAGGGGTGCAGACAGTTCATCCCAAAGGTGTTCAGTGCGGTTGAGGTCAAGGCTCTGTGCAGGACACTAGAGGTCTTCTACTCCAAACTTGGTGCTCACTTTGTGCACAGGGACATTGTCGTGCTGGAACAGGCTTGAGCCTCTTAGTTCCAGTGATGGGATATTGTAATGCTACAGCATACAAAGACATCCTGTACAACTGTGTGCTTCCAACTTTGTGGAAATAGTTTGGGAAAGACTCACATATGGGTGTGATGGTCAGGTGTCCACACACATTTGACCATAAACTGCTTACACGTGGGTGAATGGGATATTCGAAAGTGCACATTATATTATATTATATATGACAACTGATAGAATTAACCGAAGTCTATGTATATTGGTGTACTAATTTCAAAGTCACTAAGGGCAATCACTAAGAACCTTCCAGATGTCACATAACACACCCTTATAGCGTAAACTCTGGTCTCTGATACTAGCTAATGACACTGCGGCTACTACATTTTACTTCTGGTGTCTGGAGGAATGGGTTTAAGCACCACTATGGCGGAGATCCAGTTCCACTTTCGCCTGCTGCATGACAATCTCTGGGGGGTTTAGGGGGGATCAAATTCTGATTCTCGCTAGATCAGCAGAGAAATTGTTCGGCAGTTGTTGCTGAGTCACTATCATAACTTCTTGCTCTCACCTCTTTCTCCGTGTCTCGGGAGATACAGGCCCACTGATTGTCCTGCACACTGTAGGCCCAGAAATCTGCCAAGTCCTGCGTGCCATCCCAACCTCCAAACAGATACACAGTCTCTGTGAGAGTGAGTGAGAGAGTGAGAGAGAGAGAGAGAGAGAGAGAGAGAGAGAGAGAGAGAGAGAGAGAGAGATTGGATTTGGCAGAACAGTTATAGCCTCCGGTCACACTGCGTTAGAAGTTGTTTGCAACCAGATGTCTCGATGTCTGACCTCCCAAGGAAACAGTGCTGCTTTATTCTTGTGTTATAAAAAGCATCAGAAAACAACAGGACTATTACTGTATTGCTGCAATAGTGACGTTTGTTAAATAACATCCTTACATATATGATAATACAGTCAAAAAAACAAAAACAAAAAAACACTTCCGTACAGAATCCTAACAATAACAAAGCCATTTAAGTTGAAATAACTCGTTTAAAGTGGCAGTGCAGTGCGGCAGTGGAGTGCAGGACAGGTCTCCATGGCAGCATTGCTATGGCAATAGGAACGAAGGTGCTGACGCAAACCGAGCTCAGATGTAGCGGTGTAACTCAAAGCCTTTCTGGCCAGAGGGACTACATCAGGTCACTGGAATTGATTTCTTGCTCTCAGAGGATAAATCAGCGGCTAAGCTCAATCTCTGTGCTCTGTCTCGCTTAGAAATAATAATCAGTTTAAAAAAAACACACACACACACACACACACACACACACACGTATACACACAGTGCTCAGATCTAGAGCTATTTAGTGCAAAATCCAATGATTTATGTTCAGAACAGACATCTTACCCGTCTGCACATCTATCACCATCTGATGACCACCTCTCATCCCGGGCCTACTGTCGTCCCCATCACCTAGCCGAGAGAAAGAGAGAGAGAGAGAGAGAGATAGAGAGAGAGAGTGTGTGTGTGTGAGAGAGAGAGATGAACGTGACAGAAAGGTAAAATGTAAATTTGAAAAAACATTTACGTAGGTGGGAGAGAGCAAGTGGGAGAGGATTTGGGGGAAATAAAAAGCAGCAGCAGAGAGGTGGCAGAGAGAGAGGAGAGGACAGAACAGGAGAATATGAAAACAGCCTTTAATCTTTCAGCCATGTGAGACATTTAATACGCTACCATGTATTCTCAGAGACACTGACTGTTAGTATTAAGGCTGCTCAGTGAAGCAGAGGTACTACCTTTGGTGCATTTGGGGATGATCTGACTCCAGCGTGGCTTGTACTCCTGTTGGCTGATGTACTGATTAAACAAGCCATCTAAAAAAAATAAAATAAATAAAAAACACAAGCACAGGAAACAAGAGACATGGGAGTCAAACCAGGGAGAGAGATGCATGAGCCAGTTAGGACTTTAATCTAAACCTGGAGACAGCTATTAGAGTTAAACTTGGACCAAAGAAAGAAAAGTCCATCAATGTTTCATTTGGCCACATGCCAATTAATTATGATAAAATATGTTTAATGTAGAGTGTGCAGCCAAACAGCATCCATAAACCAAACAGATAAGGGTAGTGAAGAACCAGTGAAAAGATCATCTTAAAGCATTAACATAATCAAAGTATATGATCTATTTAATATGTCTTTTAATGTGCAAGGAACTATAACATCTTTACATCCATTTGAAAGAACATCACTACATTGGTAATAAGCTTTATTACTAACCTTTGCTAGCTTATATAATACCAGTGAAGTTAGCTGATTTAAATGGAAAATATAATCCATTATGGTTCTGTTGACCTGCTTAGCCAGCATGCACTGTCCTGTGCATTTACTGTACATTATGTAGTGTTCTGTCCCATGCAGTAGTACAACCCCAATTCCAAAAACTTTGGGACACTGTGTAAAATGTAAATAAAAACAGAATGCAATGATTTGCAAACCTCATGAACCCATCTGTTATTCACAATAGAACATAGAAAACATATCAAATGTTTAAATTGAGGAAATGTACCATTTTAAGGAAAAAAATAAGGTAATTTTGAATTTGATGGCCGCAACACGTCTCAAAAAAGATGGAATGGGGGCAACAAAAAGCTGGAAAAGTAAGTACCAGCGCTCAGATCAAAAGCCTGCATTTCTGATGGTGTGGAAGTGTATTAGTGCCTATGGAATGGGCAGCTTGCACATCTGGAAAGGCACCATCACTGCTGAAAAGTATATACAGTTTTTAGAGCAACATATGCTTCCATCCCTTCTTTACTTCCGAGAGACTCTGCCTCTCTTAGATACTCTTTTTATACCCAATCATGTTACTGTGTTGCCAATTAAACTAATTAGTTGCAAAATGTTCCTCCAGCTGTTTCTTTTTTAGCAACACTTACTTTTCCAGCCTTTTGTTGCCCCTGTCCCAACTTTTTGAGACGTGTTGTGGTCATCAAATTCAAAATGACCTTATTTTTTCCTTAAAATGGTACAGTTCCTCAGTTTTATGTTTTCTATGTTCTACTGTGAATAACATATGGGTTTATGAGATTTGCAAAATCATTGCATTCTTTTTTTAATTTACATTTCACACAGCGTCCCAACTTTTTTGGAATTGGGGTTGTATTACTGCCCTGTGCATTTAATGCCTGATGCATTCATTGTAGATTGTGCACTTGTCGCACACTCGTTTATTTGCACATTATTTAGTCCCGTGTCCCATGCTGCTGTATTTCATTACAACGTATAAAAGTTACATGGAGGAATGACAATAAAACTTCTCGACTAAATGAAAAATGGGAATTTAATGAGTTAGCAAAAGCACCACACACACCCCACAACTGAGGTAAAAAATGGAAAAAGGCAGATCCACATTTATAACCCACACATTCAGCGCTACACTTACACAGAGCCATTTCATTATTTATTCCAATAACACAAGGAACTTATAAAAAATGAAGCTCCAAGCCAAGCTGCATTATAAAATACCTTGCATCAGGGATATTAAATACAAGCTCCATTTATGCAGCACAATTTGCTCATACAGCACCCAAACTTTCACTTAATTAAACAGATGCAGTGTTAAGTGTGCTACCTCTCACAGCTTTATCTATGAGCTCCTCACAGGCATCAAAGTCTCCACGGAGGACCAGGCGCTCGTGGAGATGTGTGAGCATGGGGTGTTCCAGCGCTATGCGCGTCTTCTTCTGCAGCGACTCGAAGGCCTCGGTGTAGTTGTGCTGCCGGAAGTGCTTCAGACACAGACGTATGGCCTCCTGTTCACGGTACTGCACGGGGGACAGAAAGAGGTAAACATTAGAACACGTCATGTCCTGACAGGGCTGTGGGACTGATTTCTGAAGAGATCACACTAGTCTTGGCTTTGACTACATCGTCAATGAGGATTCACTCTGGAAAAAAGCATGATGAAAACAAAAGCAAAAAACCTAAGAGTTTACTAAAGCTGTATGTAAAAACTGCATCTTGTCTGAGAAGCACAGCTAAGTTAGCATGATAATAAATCTAGTGCATTGAACTAGAAACACAGCTAACTTTCTCTTTAAGTGAGTACTGTATCATCACTGACAAAAAAAAAAAATATACAATTACAGATTATACTACAGTAACAAACACTTAATATAGGAAGATATACGAGTTCACTTTTTTTTTTTTTTTTTTTTTTTTTTTTTTTTTTAAACAAACAACATATCTGTTCTGCATGAAATCATTATCCTAAGGCTGTTCTCACACTTTTAATCCAGAAAAAGTGATAACCAGGGCACCTTTTGTGCTGATTTTTTTCCTTTCCAGATGTTGGCCACCTGCCAATTCCCACTCACCAGCCAAATCTCCCCGATCATATGACAGCTACAGTACTAACCAGGCAGGGTGAAGGCTATCACGTGCTTCCGCCCAGACACGTAAATACAACCAATTGCATCTTTTTAAACTGCTGCGTCACAAGGAAGCACAACACGCTCAGAGTAAAGAGCTATCTACCTGCCTTCTGCATACATAACTCACAAGTTATAAACACACAAGTATTTAGTGTTGCTGTGACTGACAAGAGAAAGAGAGTATGCCATCCCTCCCACCCAGAGAGCATGGCCAGTTTTGGCTCCAGGCTAAAGATGTTTGGGGCATCTTCTGTACTCGAAGTTGCGATCTCCAGACGATAGGGCAAATGCTTTTCTGTTGCACCACTCGAGAGCCACTTTGTGTTGTTATTTATATTATTATCTATTTTCAACATTTAGTCTAAGGCAAGCAGGAGGCAGCCGGTCAGAGCTTTGTCTCTGTGCTACTAGACAGACTGTCAGAATGCAGGCTATGCAGCTGATACACAGCTGTGACAAACACCGGTGGCACTGCTTATTAAAAAAGGGCAGTCCAGCCTCTTTCCAGATCATCACCTGTAAAACATATGCCAGCAATGGAGAGAGAAAAAGCATCCTAACACACTCGGTGATCTTGGAAACTACTTAGATAATAACGTTAATTAGATAATTATTATCTACATAATGCATCTTCTTAACCAGACTGTGATACTCCTTCAGCTATTTTTTTGGTTGTCTTAGAGTCATACATCATATGCAAGACTGGGCAAAGTAATGAAAGGAGTATGTGTTCAAACGTAAGTAATACCAGCACAGGTATTTTCAGTGCCCGTAACTCAGCACAGGTATTTTCAGTGCCCGTAACTCAGCACAGGTATTTTCAGT
>JANDJT010000092.1:17108865-17120177 GCA_024331685.1 Stegophilus panzeri | reverse complement strand
GTAACTCAGCACAGGTATTTTCAGTGCCTGTAACTCAGCACAGGTATTTTCAGTGCCCGTAACTCAGCACAGGTATTCTACAGTAACCAGATTATCAGATTGCAGAATAAGGTGATTGTGTTTATTTCAAGTGAAATTATAAATAATGCAGTCGTATGATAGCAGTTCTTACTGAAAATGAGGAAAAACAGAAAGAAAAAGAATGGTATAATAACCATACAACCCAATATCATGATCTTTGGTACATCGCAGTATAAGCTGTGATGCAACATTGTTGAATGTACAATTTGCTTACATTTGTTAAAAGGACTATTAGCCATTAGTAGATGACTGAAGCAGTGTACAACACAATTTTGTGTGAAAGATTTGCGTTGTGGTGAAGCATAAAGCGACAATAACCGATTATAATGTAAGATTTTCTCACATTGCTACACCTCTAGATGAAAGTACACACAGATGAATCTTGTCGAGATTCAATCAAAACAACAATGTAATTAACATTAAAAAGCATTAAAATGTCACAACGGCTCTCGTTCATTAAATTTTTAAAGAAACAAGCACAGATTCAAGGGCAGCAAATGACATGCAATCTTTTCTGATTAATGACATCAAGTAACGACAGTGAAATGAGCAGCAACTGAGGAATCAGGTTCGGTCATGCGGAAAAAAAGGTGCACATCAGTCCCTTATGTACATTTCATATGCATTCAACACGCCTGATTTACCAGATACGCAAATCATTTACATAAAAAGACCCAGTTTATGCAGATGATGTGATAGTGAGGCAATAAAAAGAAAATTATTCATCACTAGGCTACAAACATGGACAGAAAAAGGCAGGAAACTATGAGCAAAGAAGAACGTAGTTCAAACTGCTGGTGTTGAGGTTTCTGCATACACGGATATTTACTTTTGCACATTGTTATTGCTATTGTTATTATTAATGATGATAAGAAAGGGCAAAAGAAAAAGACCAAAACAGAGGAAGAACAAACAAAGAAGCAAAACACCAAAATAATGTGAAAAAGAGTAGTGAAGCAAAAGTGAAAGGAAAAAACGAGCTAAAAATGTGAAAGAAAGAAAATGAAAAAGAAAGAAGACAGCAGAAGAAAGCAAGAAAGAAAATAAAGAAACAAAGAAAATAGCAAGAAAGAAAGTGAAAGAAAGCAAAAAGGAACAAAAGAGTGTTAAGAAAAAGATTGAAAGAAAAAGCGAAAGAGAGGAAGAGAAAGAAAGAGCAAAAGATAGAAAGATAGTGTGAAAGAGCAGTAAACTGGAGCACTGAACACAGACAGTGACAGTGCTATGATTTATGTTCGATGATTCTGCTGTATGTAATGGTTGCTATGCAGAGTTATAAGTATTTTAATCGTTAAATAAATTGTGTTCATACAGAAATGGCAAATATGAAAGTGATCAATACAGACATAATCTATGAAACTAGCCTAAACTCATTTTACAACCAGACTCACTAACCAGTTAGTGAGAATCTGACTTCCTGTCAAGGCATTGAGTTCACACATCTGAATTAGCACTACGATGGCAAGGACAAGCATCTGGCGCGCCGCCATGTCGAGAACATAAAGCTGTGCCATTTCAGCTACCTGGAGTCCATCCAGATTACATGAACTTCACTGAGGTTATTACGAACACACTGGTGATGGTGACTGTAACAACTCACCTTACTGTACCAGTTAAGGCAGGGCTGGACTACATCCGGATCTTCTATCCCGTGCAGCTCGATGTACCAGATACTGAAGTTAAAACTGGGGCCCCATGACATCAGAGGCACTGAACCCACGGCAACAAAGGAAATAAGAACAAATGCAAGTCATCAGTAGCTGCCACTCCAAGATACTCACCATAGAGAAAGTACTTCTGAATGCATAATTTTAAACCACTGAATTCTCAAACCTAATCGCCCAGGTGTTGATTACACTTCTATAACAGCAGCTCTGACAGTAATTACAGCTGCAAGGCAAATTACAGGTTTAAATTAATGCACTCATTCTAACACATTATCGATTCTATATTGGCCGCTTATTCAAAGGAACTCGTATGGTGGACGCTATAATTGTTAAGGTAACGTTTTCTTTGAGGAGATGTTTATTTAACATATTTTTAGAAGGAGTCAGTTGTAAAACTGCGACTTTAAATGTTGCCGGGAAGTCTTCAGGCCGGACGAGTTCACGCTTTCCAGTTTCTCTTAAACACGACAAACTGATTTTTATTTTGTGTTATTACCTTAAAGACAGGAAAAGGAGAGAGGCTGGTGAGGGGATGCCTGTTTACAGCTGCTATAATGTAAGTGATAAGAGGAACTAACTTGTTTCACGGACATTAAAGGTAACTATAAACTGATAAAAGAAACTACATGACGTTATTTAATAAATATTGTTATGTTTGGCAAATTGCTGTTATGTTAGGATTAAAACACTTTGGGAAATGCACTTCTAGAAAAATAATCAACTTCGGGGTCACATCACATCACATCTCCTAGAGAACAGCAGGCAAGCATGCACCGTTGTTTTATTCCTTACATATACAGGTGCGATAAGAAACGCAGAATTATCAACACACATTTAGGCTCATAAAGAAAGTATGGATTATATGCAAAATGATCATGAATCTAATTACCCCATGTATACTACACTATTTTAAATAGACAAGAGGCATGAATTTCTCAACATCAGTTCATAAACTTTCAAGTCCTAAGAGGATTATATGGTTGGTTACCATGTCATCATATAACACTACTGGACAAAATAAAAAATAAATAAATAAAAATCCTGAAATCACAATCAGACTAAATGTAACATATATAAATGAACTGTTAATAAGCTATCACTAGCAGTTAAAGTTTATTTTAACTATTTTCTGAAACGGTAAGTAGCTGAAACACACCTCTGTGTCTCTGAAGACAGACATTTTTTTCCCACTCTGCCAAATTACTAAAGCGTTACACTCACTGCCTGTCTCGTGCAAGATGGAAATCAAATGTTTACAACTGCCTCTTCGGCCAGTCCTGGGAAACATCTCTGTAGCAGTTTAGATGAAACTCCATTAGCTGAGAAGTCTTCAAATGCAATTTACAATGAAACACTAAAATGCTTTTATACCAAAAAAAAAAGAAAAAAAAAACCCCAACATGTTCGGCTTTCCACTAATACTTTAAAAGACGTGCCACTCGGCTTAATTTTCCTCACCATCATCATTTATGCACTGAGTAAGTCGGACTGCGTCACCCTGCTGAGTTTACACTGATGTCACTCTCTTAGTGAATCACTCACCTATTTTAATGTATCTGCAAGGGAACATCTGCTCATCAATCCTGTGCTTCAGCGTGAATGTCTCCTTGTTGAAGTCATTCTTAAGGCCACTATGACAAAAGAATTGAGTCATTATGTTTCTACCACAGAGCTGCTGAATTCCTGATACTGATTTGACGAAAGGTCTTGATTCATTTAAACAGCATTAACAGTAGCTCTGACGGTAGTGTAACTCACGTCACAGGTTTATATTAATGCGTTTGTTATCGTTTCTATGGTAACCTGTATTTCGGACACTCCACATAACCAACAGCTTTGTTAACAAGCGTTGTAATTTAACGCAGTACAATCCTTGATATGCTGAAGCTCGCAGTAAGAGTAGGTTTATGTAACGTTTTTGGAAGGAGTAACCAGTGTCAGTGCTTTGTAAAGGTCAGTAAAGCTTACAGGACAGAGGAGTTTCTGCTTAATGGTTTCTCAGCTGCATTTTATTTCTTACTAACTACAAGAGACAGGAAAAAAAAAAAAGTCTGGTGAGGTAACAACTGTATAGCTGCTATAACAAGTGATAACGGGAACACAATTGCCTCACAGAACTTCCATAACGAACACAAAGGTAACAATAAACTGTTAAAAAAGTATCTTTCATTAACAAATTATTAACTGTAATTACTGACATTGTTGTGGCATAAAGTCCTATATGAACAGGATTAAAATGCACATGGGGTCCAGGGGTAATTTCCTATTTTACAGGTGCTCCTCTGTGACTTTCTTTCTGTCCAGATCAGCCATGTCAGAGTTCTTCCTGTCTACCACTGAAAAAAATTACAGGCTGAATTTCCTACTGTTTTTTTTTTTTTTTTTTTTTTTTTTTTTTTAAATCGGTCATCTGATCATTTTAGTCCCATCTGGAAACTTCCACAGTTTTTATGCAGTTGTTGCCTCGTGTTGGAAAAAAAAAATGTTTTCTTGCTTCTGCTTGCCATATTCAGTCTCATATGTAGCATATCAGTGACCCTCCTGCAGATCCGCCCCCCCCACCCCGGCTAAACTAAAATCAATCCAAATAGGGCTAAAGAGGAATAAAACACGTCAGAGAGTGCTGCTATTGGGGAAAATATCTGCCTTTGGGTGGTGACAATAACCCCTCTTCATTCACACCACCCAGGTGTTGATATACTTCCTATAACATCAAAATGTTTTATTCCTTATTTAACAGTCACCAGTCCCCTAGACTCACCTGGACAAGAGTTCGGTCATGTTTTCCTCACTCATGCCTCCAAACACCTTGAACTTCTTCAGGTTGCAGACGTGTGTTTTCTCATATTTGCCATAGGTGATGCTTAATACAATAGCTGGTCTCTCCAGTTTTAAGATCAAGTACTGTAAAAGGGAGAAAAGAGTTCGTTTTAACTAATAAATATGTGAGGAAACCAGTTGCAGACATGACATAACTCTACACATGGGGTTAACTCGGGTCCTGTTCAGAGTCCAGGAGAGCTCTACGATTTCCCGACACAAACACCACTGATTCAACACATCGGTCAGAAAACGTGCATAGTTGGGAGTGTCTGAGCAGGAATCCTCATGCTGTGCTGGACTCTGACCTTCCACATCCACAGTTGTGACGCCTGGTGAAAAACTGTGACTGCAGATGTAAATTAAAAATTTAAGTCATAAATCTATTTGTGGAACCAAAGAGTCATAATACATCATGCATGAGGAGTAACATAAAAACTGGAGGCATTACAGGAAGGAAAAAAAAAAAAAAAAGGAACAAAAATCAATTGAGCAAGTAAATAAAACAAATTAGTGTTCAAAACTGTCTCCTTTCCCCACCCTGAATCGTAACGGTAAGCATATAATAATCATTTATAAATTGAGCTGTCGGGTTGGATTTTGTGGGAAACAACATGATGTCATTCGTCTTTGCGTGGTTACGTCACGTCCGTAAACAGAAAGAAGATGATCGCGTGTGAGGAGCTGAGGATGGTGGAGTGTTGGTAGCTTGTTCTTACACAGTTGCTTAGAATTTAAACTTGTCATCTAGATGGCTGCTTTAATCTGGATCGTTCTAAACAGCAATCATCGTTGACATCTGGGGAATCAGATGTTGTCAAAACCAAGACACTCCGAACTTCGGAGAGCCTGCAGTCAAAAAGGGAAAGCGATAACGCCTGTGCTAAAATGAGAATAAATATCGGTATGGCTTTTGAGAGGTGGCGAAAACCTACAGATCTGAAGGGATTGAAGACTTACGCAGAGATGTTTTTTTTCTGCTGTACAGGTCAGACATTTCAGTGGCTCAGTAGGTAGCCATCTAACATTAGCGCACTTGTTCGCTTGATTCAGCTAGGTATCGAGTTTCCTATGTTTCTCTTTTTGTTTGTTTAGCTAAGGTCGGTGAAGTAAACTGCACTTATTTTCTGCTAGCTATGAGAGAGAGCAACTCACCTCTACTCCAAGAAAACCGTATCCGCCACCACCTCCGTTATCAAGTATTGGAGCGAATATACAACCCAAATGTGTACCTCAATGTTGCCAAGTCTCGCGAGACAAATAAGCAACTGAAGCTTCAAAAACAAGCCCAATATTATTACAGCCTGTTATAGCCTCAATGTAAACAGACCCAATAAACGAGCCTGCAACATATTAAACTGAAACCACTCACAGTCTGAAAAGCAAAAACTATTTATTTAATAAAAGAAATCATCAAACGGCAACAAAGTTTATAGGGAGGACAGGCACGATCCACTCATCTCTGATCACCTGCAAGCAGAATATGATTGGAGAGATGGAAAAGGAGATTACATTAGAACCATAACTACTATTAATAAATAAGTATGTTATGCTTGTTTTTTTGTTATAACTTGTAATAATTGCGGGAGGGCGAAACACACTACAGCACTGATATTATTGTGAGGCTATGAGCAGACTATGTCAATACATTGGGGAAAATAGTGACCATAAATGTAAGATTGTCAAGCAACCATATTTTTTTACACCTAGAAAACCACAACCTGCGATTTTTTCAAGCTACTGCAGAAACAAGAAGCCCAAAGTCACGGATTATATGCGGACTTGGCAACTCTGATAAGTATACCTCAAACCATCAGACTCATCCACACAGAGGAGCAGTGCCGAAACACAACCCATTTAAAAAAAGAATTATAACAACCCTGCAAGTAACTTGCAATTTTATGTTTTAAACAGGGATGGCGATAGAGAGGCAAAAGATCAGCACTACAGTTTTAATGAAGTCAAAATCAAGCCTTTAAATGCAATTTTCTCCCTTTACCCAAGTTAACCAGACTTGCGGTATGTTTACTCTGGTTAAAATACAACAGAGAAACACATTTTGAGAAGTTTTATAACTTAATATAGTACAAAATGTTTCTTTCAGCATGTTTCAAGCCTCCACACACATTACTGCTGTAACTCTTGTTAGATGCAGCCCTGCAGTCTATCGCCCTTTGAGCGCACACAAAAAAACCCCAACATGGTGCAGGAGGAAACAGAGTTTGACAATTGACACCCGGGTTTAAACCAATGCTAGACAAAGCTGTTTCCATGAACAGATAGACGCCTGTGACAGGCTATCATTGTACTAATCAGAGAAGCGGGAGACAATGCCACCCTTGTTCAGGGTCATTTAGGGTTCTTTTAAATTCTCTAACTAACATTTTCTCATCTTTGCAATCCTTGTGACCTAGAAATCACTGAAAGTCCACTGATATTAATTCTATATGTGCACTCAACAATATATAAAATATAAAACTTTTGATATAATCACATTTTGATATAATCACATTTGATTTTAAATTTCTGTTGATAATATATCGGAATCATAATCAGCTAAAACCACGCTTAAGGACACAAATGTATATATGAATGCATATGGATGTAATTCATTGTGTAATCACACTGCGTTGTGTCTAGAGCTGCAACTAACCATTATTTTCATAATCGATTAGTTGGCCAATTATTTTTTCAGTTAATTGATTAATAAGATGGGGGGGGGGGCTAAACTTTCAGTAGTATTTTCAAATAGTATTTATGCATTATTTTTTACGGATGCACAAAATATGCATTATTTTTTACGGATGCACAAAATATGCATTATTTTTTACGGATGCACAAAAAGCAATGAATTAAGCTACAGTCCTAAATTAATAATAAAAACTCACTTTCACTGCACCTTGTGGTTTCTGTTATTCACTGCCTTTAGGCATATTATTTTGGATATAAACATAAGTTTGTGCTTGTGCATCACTGTCGTGCTTCCCTGCTACACAAACTCCACTTTAAAAGTTTGATAGTCTCCGCAGTGTTTAATATAAAATGCCCTCCTGCCTTAGAGGACTTGGAGGTCACACACTTTCTTCCTCGGTCACTTGATGATTTCGGACAAGCAATCGAGCATGAATAAAGAAATGAGAAGAACCCATGCTCTCTTGGACCCTGGCCACAGAAGGCTCTTTTTATTCAAACATGGTGAAAAGACATTAAACTGCTGCACCACTGTGAGTTTTAAAACTATTTTAATTGGTTCCTAGTCACCACCAAAATGACTATTAGTCTGGAAACGCATACTTAATGAATCTGCAGTCAATGCCATCTTCAGCATTAACAGCAGCAGGCACCAGACCACATCTGACACAAATTTCTGACTGTATATGTATGCACACTGTAGTACAATAAATAGGGATATTTAGTGATGTGCAAAATAAACTACATATCATGATAGCATACTGCAAAATCAGGGGTTAAAAGTTGAATGTGTATGCGAATACTCAGACATAATTCTTTCAGTTTCCTCTCTGCCTAACCGCAGGACAGTCTGCACTGTCTTGTGTGCCAACACAACACTTGGCTGCTTCCTCTTTCCATTTTAAGATTAGCCAGTGTATGGACCAGAGTGTTTCATCTTCAAAAGAAAATGCATCAGACCACAGACCCAAAAATCACGCCTGAAACCTGTGGTTATGACGATTATGACAAACACCAGTGTTAATGCTCTTGATCAAGATCCAGAACACAAAACCACTTAGCTATGTGCATAATATCTTATTTGTGAAAAGGGAAAAAAGTTGCCATGCCTTCGATAACGATTAATCCGACCTTTTTTTCCCTGCAACTGTCTACACTCTCATAAAAAGAACATTTAGAGTGAACCGTTTTTTGGTTTCCAGAAGAACCTTTTAATCGATGGCTCTTTGAGTGCCCATGAAATTACTGTGATCTGATCGCATGCGCTAATGTATTTCCTTTTAAAATGGAGAGTCAGGAAGAGAGTGTGTCAAAAGGTTTGACCAGTTTCCACAAACAACCATAATAGCTGAGATGAGCTACACCTCCCACTTAACCTTAAGAAACATAAAGGTGGCTTAGCAACCTAGTTAAATACACAGCCAAAACCTTGAAGAGAGTCTGTTTTTAACGGTGTAAGAACTCTCACTAACATTTCTCCCACTGTGTTTGCTATCCTAGAGCTGAGGTTTCTAACGACCACATCTTTGACCAGTACCGGCCCGCAACAGTTTTCTTTCCCCTCATGGTGAACAGCAGTTAGTAGTGTTAAGCTCCCCGTGTCAGAGAGGGAAAAGACAGTTGTTTAAGAATGAAGAATCGAGGATTAAGGGTTCTTTAGCGAAGCAAAATATGGCATCACACTAAAGAAGCTTTTCAGGCACCTATATTTGATCCAATACACCTCCAATAGATCATCACGACACAGGAGTAACACTGCAAGCAGTTTCACCCAAGTGCAATGGAGCGGTCAACAACTCAGAAACTCACAGTAAACAGATTTCACTTTGCATTATTTTCTATGTGATAAAACTCAAGTTTACTTGATCTGTAGCTGTGTGTTGTATAAATGTGTTTTTACCAGCTTTGTAACATATTTCCATCCAGTTTTACACAATAAAACCACTGAGACATCATTTTCATGCGCAAAGATGAATAAGACAATTAACCTCTCATACATCGTTTCTCATAATTCATGTGCGGTCATGTGAAAATATAAGCACACCCCATGGCTTGTTAGCTTTTTTTTTTATTATTTTTTTTTTTTTAACATATTTGGACAAGCAAACATTTGATCCTCTTTGACAGTGCCTATGAAAAGTTGATATACTCCATGAAATGACTAAATTTATATTTTGCAGTAAGTCTCACAATTTAAATTAACAAAAAAAAAACAAAAAAAAAACAGATCAGGCACATGGAAAAAGTACACACACCCCTACACTTATCACACCTTCAAATTCATAAAATTAGAAACAGGTGTTGAAGATTGTGTGCCAGTGATTAGAACCTGCTTAGGAAGTGCAGGTAGAACCTGTCTTATTTAAACCCCTCGCATATCTAGTGTCTGGTGTTCCCTTTGCTATTGAGGTGTGTGCTGCCATCATGCCAAGATCTAAAGAGTTCTGTAAGGCCTTCAGAAAAAAGGTCTGGCAAGAAATTTAAAAGAGGGTATCTGCACCTCAAATTGAATACCATTTAATACCATATTCAAGACATTTCCAAAAAACTGTAAGACCTGCAATCAGGCTACACGATACATCAGCTATAATGGATTGTGTTCATGCATATACATCAATTTCTGATTAGCTTGTAGCCTGCTAGCATTGTAACATAATTCTCACTCATCTTCTGCTGTTTATAAAGGCAAATATGTCGCTTGTTTCTCCAACTTTGAATGCAGATGAGGACTTGATCGAGTTGCACATGGTGCAGTTGGAATCGGAGGCTGTGGAGAAACAGATCCACAACCTACTCGACAAGCATTAATCGTTGGCGATTTTAATATTAATTTTGATAACCCAAAAGACCCTCTGAGATTAGCGCTTGTGTCTATTCTACATTCAGTAGTGGTCAATCAGAACGTAATAGGACCCACTCATAATGGTGGTCACACTCTTGACCTGATATTAACATACGGATTAAATACAGGAAATATAGTAACACTTCCGCAGTCTGAAGCTATCTCAGACCATCATCTCATCTTTTTTAAATTACGTATTGATCATAATATTTGCACCTCGCCATGCTACTGAGTAAAACGTACATTCACGGCAGCTATTGCACCAAGTTTCATCAATAACCTCCCAGAGATAACTACTATATTTGAATCACCGTCTGATCCCAAAGAACTTGATCAGGCGACTGAATGCTTCAAGTCAATGCTCCGCTACACGCTAGATAAGGCAGCGCCACTTAAAAGAAAAATAATTACAGAGAAAAAGCTAGCACCCTGGTATAATGATCAAACACCTGTACCTTAAAATGGACCACTCGACAATTAGAACGTAAATGGCGCCAAACCAAATTGGAAGTATTTCAAACAACATTGAAGGAGAGCCTACTGAACTATAGAAAATCTCTTAGCGATGCTAGAAAAGTCTCTCTCTCCACCTTAATAGAAGAAAAGAAAAACAATCCTAGCTTTCTATTCAACATGGTAGCAAAATTAACTAGGAATAAGTCCACCACAGAAACAGGTGCACAATCGTTATATAGTAGCAATGATTTCATGATTTTTTTTTTTTTTTCTTCATTAGCAACATTGAAAATATTAGATGTGAAATTCAGGCTATTCAATTAAAACCAGACAGTTTTATAACTAACCGTGTAGATAATAATATAGCAATATCAGATCAACAATTAGAATGTTTCACTCTCCCTAGAGAGACTGAACTAATTTCATTTATCTCTTCAGCAAAATCATCAACTTGTATACTAGATATCCCTTACCTACATTTTTCTTTAAACAGATTATTCCAGGAGTGATCAAACCCCTTCTAAAAATAATAAATTATTCCCTTAGCACTGGCTATGTACCTAAATCATTTAAACTAGCACTTATCAAAGCCCTGATTTAAAAAACCTGACCTTGACCCCTGTCAATTGTCCAGCTATAGACCAATATCAAATCTGCCCTTTATCTCCAAGATATTACAAAAGGTTGTAGCACAGCAGCTATGCTCGTACCTACATAGGAATAACATTCATGAAATGTATCAGTCAGGATTTAGA
>JANDJT010000092.1:17069657-17082061 GCA_024331685.1 Stegophilus panzeri | reverse complement strand
TCTATCTGCCTATCTATCTATATATCTTTCTATCTGCCTATCTATCTATCTGTCTGTCTATCTATCTATCTATCCTAGCTCTCTCTCCCCCTCTCTCCTCTCTCTCTCTCTCTCTCTCTCTCTCTCTCTCTCTCTCTCTCTATTTGTGTCTGTGTTCCTGATCGTCCTACATTTTATAAAAATGGACCTGGTATGCCCACCATATTTAGCCACATTGCTGCTGATACTCTGTCATAAACAGGGATATTTTCTGCCTTACAGTAGAGTAAGGAAAGGAAAGGCCATAGCACGGCACATAGCGCGAATCTAATAGCAGCAGGAACAGAAAGACACAGCACCTTACCCTAGTCTTATTAAAGCTACACAGGCTGCCTGTTACAGTTCACATTGACTACACAGTCTTGCTCATCACGTTGAAAGCTGTGAATTAGAGCTGTGATTTGGATCAGGTTTATCTTGCTGATCTCCTGAAGCAGTATAACCCAGCCCATGCAGTTCACTCAGCTGAGGCAGGCCTCCGGTTAGGACTTATTTTCTTACGTTTACTTAACAATTTGTAGCTATGCTCATAGATTCAGTATATAGTTAATTTGGTAGTATACAAGCAGTGATTATTTAATGTTCTTTATCATGTAAGTCAAGCATTGAGATTTTGACCTGAAAAATAAAAGTGCTACACAAATAAAGATTATTATTATTATTATTATTATTATTATGAGCACAGATTCAGAAGATAATGTTGTTAACAGGCAGATGAACACATATAACACAACAAAGAATACTAGTGATCCAGCGTTTTTTTTAAAAACTTAATCTCCATTCATCGCATCTGTGATGTATGTTATGATCACGGATAATAATTTCATCATGCGTTCCTGTGATGAAAAAACCCAACAACCCCAAAACAATTTGCTTAAAAGTGCAAGCAAGGACAGTTATTATATTCTGTGAATAAGCTTTAAAAATATGTGATTAAATGACACAAATTCAAAACTTAAATAATGCTTAAGTAATAGAATAGACCTTCTACTTTAGTTAATGATAGTAATATTAGGTGATTTGTTATTGCACGGGGATAATAAGGTGTTTCGAAATGACATATTTATGTTTATTCATAGATCCTGGAAATTTTTTTTAATAGAATGAAAGCTTAGATACATGTTGAAGACTTACTTAAAATGACATTATGGAGTACTTTAAGAAATAAAACATACCCTGTGTTAAAATCTTGTATCATTTTTATCCAGAAAGGTGTTGTTTTTTTTTTTGTTTTTTTTTTGGCTTAGCATTAATTATATCTGATTTTATTAGCATGGTGCGTCCCATCACACTGCTATACAGGCATATCCCTAATCTCAATGTTTTCCCCCTGAAGTGAACTCGTCGGCATCACGCTACTGTTACATCAGCCTGAAACCACGCTGACGCAACCTGTCAGTGATCTGGCAGTCTGGTCATCATGACCATGCACTATTCCCTCCGCTTCTCTCTCTCTACTGGAGTGGACAACCAACGCCTGCCTCCACCTAGTGGCTGTCTGGAGACACACACACACACACACACACACACACACACACACAGTGCTAATCCTGCTCTAGACATGTAGGCAGCTGCCTGGCACACACCACAAGAGCAAGTCAATAATGTAGTTGTAGGCAAACAAACAAACAAACAAACAAACACACACACACACACACACACACACACACACACACACACTCTCTCTCGCTCTCTCTCTCTCTCAACACATAAGTAGTATGTACACACAGATGGCTGAACAAACACCTTTGCATTCACAAGGTTATGTACAAACAGCATAATGATTCAGGCTTCATATTTATTACTTATTGTTTTTTATGTACTCTCACAGTGAAATGCACACACAGGACAGATGTCCAGTGGCTTTCGGTGTACGTCATGTCTCTTTTCCTCCCTTATTAAGTTTCACTTCTCTCTCTCTGGCGTTTAATTTTTCGTAAGTGTTACTGTTAAAATTCAGAAAGCTGTGACTGTATCAGGACATATACAGGACAATACTGCAGTATTCAGTGGCATGATATATGTTGATATCGAGGTTGTGCTTAGAAAGCACCGATATTACACAATATTATGGAAATAAAATTCAGTTCAGCTGTCCAATTTTTGACATTTAAACAACAACAACAACAACAACAACAAAAAGTATTTGAAAAGGATAATAATTTGTCCAAAAATAGGATTTATCATCCAGTCAGTTAATTGTTACAGTTAGTAGCAATGGCATTAGAAATGTAATGAAACTTTGTGGTGTTTAAGATACTCATGATAAACGATTCAGAGGTTAATATTGATGATGTAATTTGGGCTGCAACAATTGGTCGACAAACCCGACAGCTTCGGTAATGAAAAATCATGGAGGTCGATGAAAAAAAATAGTTTTTATAGTTTGCTTAACCAAGAAAGAAACAACAATGTTGCAATGCAAGAATGTGTATTCCACTTAAATAAAAGAAAGAAGAAGAAGAAAACTAGGATGTTATACAGTAATGAAGCTGTTGGGGGCAGTGTTGCTTCTGTTTCTCTCTGTGATATTGATGTGTGCCACTTGGTTGAGAAAGGACGCGATGGTGCGTTCAAGTGACGGAAAGATAAGATCGTATTTACGAGTTGAACGCACATGAATGGCACCACAAAGTCTTAATTACGAGCGGGAAACTCAGGATTTTTTTTGAGCCCTGAGTTTCCGAGTTGAGGGCGTGTCAGTAAGAAAACACGGTGGAATCAATGGACGTAATGTCTGTAGTTGACGGTAAATTTGTTGAAATTGAATGTTTACTCGTCTCAGAAGCTGATTTTAGTTATTATGTGTTTGGTACATACAGCAAGTTACTGAAATACAAGCAAATTGCTTAACATGTCTTTGTCGGGCTTTTTTATTTACAATAAAGCAAGCTAATCGCCTGGACAAAATACGATAGCATTGTACAATTGTGATATAATATCTAACGATAAAGTTTACAGTGGCTTCATAAATTGATTAAAAACATAAAAAAGCAAAACACACCCGATGCACATTCTTTGTTCTGAATTTTTTTTTAGAAGCAGAGTTAAAAAAAAAAACCAAAAACCTTGCTGTATTTTTGTATTTAATTAAGAGAAGGTACACCGGCATCTTGCTCCGCCCAACCTGACTTGAACGCACCTGACGTCGTAGTTTCAACTTCCCAACTTCCCAGGAGGATTTGAACGCACTGTGAGATGCGGAAACTGGAATTTGCTGGTAACGGTGAATTTTTCTTCACATTAAGTTCATCTAGGTGAACTTTACTCCTGAGAATTTGCAGACCTCAGAAGAATGAGCTGATAGAAAACAAAAGCGCTTCCTTTTTTTCTGTAGAGAAAAGTAACCCGGAAATACAGCTGCAAGCTGTAGGGTCCAAGCACCATTTGCTAAATCTGTGCCCATAAAAGGCTAGTTCTTGCCGTAAAACACTAAGGAAACCACAGATGAACATACTATTCAGGATTCATGATAGTCGATCAACACTAACATTGTGAAATGCCTCTAGAAAGTCAGTTGTCTTCACTGAATAAAGACTGTTGGATTATAACATTGTTATTTGTAAGTTATTTGTCTTTGAGCACTCTAGAAGCCTTTCTGTCTCTCATACTCACACACACACACACTTCCTTTTGGTCATTCTATCTTGCTTATTTTCCCTCCACCTAGAGGGAGATAATAGCTTATAGCTATATATGATAAGCATGATAAGCATACATGATATAAATGATAAGCAATTGCAACATATACGAATATGGAGAACAGTAGGCTATATGTACTCGCTGTGAGACAGCAGGAAGTGATCAATTTTTTGTGGAGAAACTTGGAACAGCAAACATGACCCTACAGATATGCACACACAATAAACATTTACATCGACTTCCACTTACAGTAACAGCCCCTAGGTATCGGGTGCTGACATCATCAACATTATGTGCTTTTGTGGGGGGTTTTCCTCTGTGAAATTCTCTCTCAAGCTCTGTTTATTCTACTTTCATGGCGGTTTCCTTCTTCTCTTTGTGCTACTGCATTGAAATAAATATATACAGGTTAAATGCCATCCAACCGTACTTTAAAGGTCACATGTAATGGAAGTAGGTTATTTTGGATTAGCTGTCGGTTTTGATGGGCAGTGTACTTGGCCTCACAGTCATGACATGGAAGCAGCAGATTGGATGAAGCATCTAGGTCATTCCACACGAATTCACAAGACGTCCTTGACCATCTTTTCTGGGAAAGCGTGCATGAGTCATTTTATATTAAACTTCCTTCATTATATTTCCCCCTCCTGCACAAAGACTTCTGATCTAAGAAAATGAGACACAGATTGAGAGAGATTTGGGGGGGGGGGGGGGGGGGGGGGGGGGGGGGGGGGTACACAGAAGCGGTAACAGTTTAATTACCTACTAGACTGGCACAGTGAAGAAAGCTGGTATAAAAGAGGAATCACTCTTCATGTGTATCTCTGTTTAGGAGACACATTTGTTAGGTTTCGGTGCTAGTGACTGGAAGGCTGTGAATTTGGTCCGTGAGCAAATCCCAATAGAGATTGGATTCAGCCTCAGTTATAAATTCAGTTCAATTTGATTTTATTTGTAGAGCACTTTTAACAATAGACATTATCACAAAGCAACTTCAAAGAAGTCCAGATGTAGATTTAGATCCCTAACGAGTCTTCTGGGTGACGCCGGCTAGCTAATAAGAGTGTTAACCTCACCCTGCGTTCTGCACTAGCGAATGACAACATTATATCCTATCATATATGACCGCTCATTAAATGTGTATAGAGACATTACGGAAGTATTGACAATATTGACAACACCCATACGTGCTTGTTGAACATCCCATTCCAGATTTAGTCCTATTTTTGCAATTATAATAACCTCCACTGGTCAGGGAAGGCTTTCCACTAGATTTTGGAGCATGGCTGTGGGGATTTGTGCTCATTCAGCTACAAGAGTATTAGTGAGGTCAGGCACTGATATTAGGTGAGGAGGATTGGTGTGCTGTCGGTGTTCCAGTTCATCCCAAAGGTGTTCAGTGGGGTTGACGGCTCTGTGCTCGGTTCTTCCAGTTCCAGCCTTGGCAAACCATGTCTTGATGGAGCTCGCTTTGTGCTAAGGGGCATTGTCATACTGGAACAGGTTTGAGCCTCTTAGTTCCAGTGAAGGAAAATTGTAATGCTACAACATACAAAGACATTCTATACAATTGTGTGCTTCCAACTCTGTGGCAAAAGTTTGGGGAAGAACATATGGCTCTGATGGTCAGGTGCCTACATACTTTAGGCCATATAGTGTATATCTGCCCCGAAATATCATACAGCTCTTGTGTTTTTCAAAGTTTTGAAAGAGAAAAAAAGGACAAAGATTTTGACCTTAAAAATTAAATAGGCCTACAAAGAAGTGTCAAATCAAACAAAATAATGTTACGCTATTTTTTTGTTTGTTTGGTTTTTTTTTGACTTGCGCTCACCTGATCAACACTGAACACCAACAAAAGTCAAAATATTGGACGCAAGACAACCACTTTGTAAAAGGACTAAATCAGAATACTTTTATCTTTTCACTACACATTTTTGCATTTAAATCACATAAAAATAATTTATTAGGATATTTTAAAATGGAAAAACTCAATCAGAGAAAACTCGATATTGTACAAGCCTAGTGTCCAGATTTTGTATTTTAAATTACACATGACGTAAATCATAATTGCACCAAACTGATATCAGTTGCCGTTCAGTTTATCAAAAGAATATTAAGATGAGTATGTATGTCCAGTAGGGGTATATAAAGGGGTAATTAAACACAGGTTTTCAAAAAAAAAAAAATCTATAAAAATGCAGCACTAACATTTTGCTATACACCGTGATACATATTATGCATATTATGCAATCGTCCACCATTAAAGAGAACAAACAAAAGTGAGCGGTGCCCATAAATGCCTTATTTACATAAAGCTCCCCCATGCATAGTAAAAGGCCCCGTGTTTGTGTTCCACTTTGTCCTTGACCGTTGACCCAGTACCACTGTTTCAGACTCAGTGTAGGTGTCAACGTTGTAAACATCCGAATCTGTTGACTCTGAAACACTACTATGTGTAAACATGTTGTGTTGAATTTTGTCACACGAGTACAAAGTACATGTACACCACATGAGTCATCTGTTATTGCAGGTGTACAAGAGCAGCACCAGCTTCAAGTAGCTTGTTCTGTCTCAGGCTGTGTCAATGAAAAGGTTTTACTAAACAAGAGGATATTGATTGACAAGAGCGGTCCTTGTGCATGAGTGTTTTCTTTTTTCAGCATCCTTTTTCTTAAAGGAGTCATATTCTGCTTTCTAATGTTTTTCTTTCTTCTTTAACGTGTAATGTATCTGTTTGTGCATGTATAAGATCTGCAAAGTTAAAAAGCTCATAGTCTCCCCAAAGGGATTTACTCTATCTAATAGAGAACACTGCTCCAGACCTGCCGAAAACGCCTCGTTCGAAGTCCAGATATTACTCCTGCAAACGTCTACGTGACTATTTGTTATATTAGCATAATCCCGCCCAAAGGCAGCCACAAAGAAAGAACGCGAGGCTTCATTGAATTCAGGCACCATGTCGTGGAGACATTGTGTGTTTCCGTGCGAAAGCAAAACCCCTTTGTGTGGCCTTCCGAAAACGGACGAAATTAGGAATCAGTGGTTACTGTTTATTTATAACGCTGTTCCTGAGAAGTACAACCCAAACGTTTGCTTGTGCACAGCGCATTATATGGAGGACAGTTTCCTGAACCTGGGCGAGTACAACGCAGGCTATACACGAAGGCTACTCCTGAAAATGGGGCGATTCCCACTTTGTTCTGACAATCTTGCGCAACTGAATCAGAACCTGTAAGTGTGTTCGATTATTTTATGAAATATATATTGTTCAAATGCGGAGATTTGTGTTGTGGCCCATTGCTCAGTTGTAGACCTCTGCTAACGTGCTAGCTAAAGTTTGCTAAGTTGCCTCAGTTTTGTAAGTGTTTGTTTGTATGTTGGTGGGCTGATAGAGCCGTTGATTGTAGATGCTGTTGTGATTGTATCTTGAAACGGTATATAAGAATCACAAGAATCTTAGCTTTTCAAAGAGATATCGTATGAGTATCTATGTATACACAGAAGCTGTGTACATAGCATAGTTTTGCACTTAACAACGCGACGGCCCGTGTCGCGTGATAAAACCACTGTAATGCACAGCCTCTCATGACTTACTGCTTTAAGAAGTTATTTTATTAGCACATTTCAGCTTTTCCCCACATGCTGTGGTTGCGGTGGATGTTAATTGATCAAACGTAACAGTAATATTAGTTGTACACAGCAAAGGTGAGCACAAATTGAGGAAATAAAATTTGATTTAGAAAAATAAAGATAGGCTTCAGTTAACATTTGAGTGCAACATTTAACGTTGCGGAACGTCCACAAAACAAGCCTATTTCTGTTATGAGTTATGTTATAGCAGCTATGAACACTTTTCCCTCACCAGCATCTTTCTTTCTCTCTGTTGAATTTAATAAGACAAAAATGCAGCTTGTCTTGTTCATGAGAAACGAGAACGCTCGTAATTTTCCACCCTGAAGGCTTTGCTGTGCTTATAACTTTACCTCTGAATGTTACAAAACATTGGCACTGGGAGACTCCCTCCATAAAATGTCCAGAAAACGTCAACGTATCAACAATGACATGTTTTCATGTGGAGCGACCGCTATAGAAGCCGTTGTATAGTGTAGGTTGTTACTACGGAAATGATTAGAACAAGTGCAGTAGTATAACGTTAGAGTAAATGAATCAATAGCTGCTGACCAATCAGATTTGAGCATTTAACAGCAGTGAGGACTGCATGACACTTTATTTTTTTTTGTCTCGTAAGATGCGTGACTTTTCTCCATTGGTTAGTGTTTGTAGAGGAGCTGTTACTCCAGTAATTGTGGGAAATTTATGAGAAAGCACAATGGTGTTATTTTTAGTGCTTATATGGGCACATGAGTAAAAATGACATTACTGTAGCGGCGGTGAACAGACGAACAGCTACTCAATCCGATTGCAAGGTTTCGGTATTACGCATTGCTATATAACGATGTATTTAAATACAGGTCACTCATTTAAAAAATCATGACTGGTGGTAATGATCAGCAAAGTGCTTCTCCCTTAATAGGCATTTATTAATATATAACAAATGAATATTAATGATAATTGGGGGTGTGCTTATGAATTTTAATGACAATTGGGCATGCTTAGTGAGTCAGAGAAACAGCAAAAGGTACTACACAAAATGTAGCCATGATTGTTAGAGTAAAATCACTTGAGATACCTGAATATAATCAGGTAGGATGTTGTGTACATACATTTGCTACCTGCTGTAGACAGTTTCTTGAACAAAACTTAAGAAAAGCTTTTTAAGATAAGGCTCCAACCGCTTCTTTCAGAGCAACAGGGGCACGTCACACCGCTCCATCACACGAGAGCCGCCTCAATCAATCAGCCATCCACACTGAAATCTCCCGCATTAACTGAACCACCAAGGCTCTAATGATGAGTAACCAGCATGTAATCTTTCAGTCATCAAGCTGCTCAGTCAATCAGAAACTCAGCCCAGTCATTACACTCTAACGAAATAATCAACCGTCATGTCGCTGTGGTCCTGCTGCCTGCTTTCAGCTTCTCACAGAGGTCCCGCTCTTTGTAATCGTGGTCATGTTATCACAGTCACTGACCATTTTTTTCCCCACACCTCTATTAACTGGAAACAGTTTCCGTTTCCATTAAGACATGCCACACAGATTGTCCAGTTTGTCACAAGGACGATTTAGGGACTTTTAATACATTTTTAACTCATGACTGTTGCAGCTCATAAAGTCCCAGTATTCATATGAGTAACTGTAATGTACTGAATTACTGTACGGTAGTAATATAGAGAAGTTCACACATACACACCCATACACAAATTCACTTATACACTAAGTAAGGAAGTAATAAAAGTGGTGTTTCCCTTAAATAACCCTAGTTCTTGAGTGTTTGTGTAGTTTGGCAGTTTGAGATGTAGCTCTGAGATGTAAATGAAGTGCCATCAGTAGCACATACTGTACATAGAATAACTTTTGATCTTGTTCGTGGGTGTATTTGTTTGTACATGTGTGTACGTGAGGCATGGTTCGGTGGTTAGAGATCGTAATTAAGTTTAATAGAAAAAAAGACAATCATCCAAATCATGTTACTCATGTTTAAGCTCAGGGTGGTGGTGTTAGGTTGCGTCGCTTTTCTTACAGCTTGATTTGTATGAAAGCTAGGTTGTAGGAATTGCTACGAATGTGGTCAGGTGGGGCAGAAAGATTCCCAGAAGGAAATAGAATGAGGAAGAAAGGAGAGAAAGAAAAAATAGAAAGAGAGAAATGGTGCAGAAGAAAAGGATCCCAACTGAAATATACTCTATAGGTTATTAATGTGTTGGCAAAAATGTTTATTTATTTGAGTTTTTTCCCACAATGTCCAGTATGAAATTATATATAGTATAATATAGTGTAATGAATATAGTATAATATAATATAATAATATAGTATAATGTCCAGTATGAAACTATATATAGTATAATAATATAATGTAATATATATATATATATATATATAAGAAATTATATATAATATCATTCCTCAGTCCTGTTGTATAGTTATCACACTTGTTGACATTAAGATTTTCTACCACTGACCAAATGAGAAATTTAAAAAGTAACAGAATTCTTAGAGATCCTATTTAATAACACTATCGATTAAGATTTCCAGCAATTTGTCAACACTAACATTTGTTTATTTACTTAATGCTGGTGCATGATGTACAGCATTTCTCTGTGTTGTAGAGCATCCACAAAACAAGATAGTTCCTGTTATCTCATACATTCTGTCAGTTTGAAGTTAATGTGACAAAACACACACTCACACACACAGCTTGTTATATTGGAGAGAAACTGGAAAGCGCTAACACTGGAGACTCCTTCCGTACAGATTAAATCAACATTTAACAGAACACTTCACCATATCACCAATAATACACCAACCAGCCACAACATTAAACCCACCTGCCTAATATTGTGTAGGTCCCCCTTGTGCCACCAAAACAGCTCTGACCCGTGGAGGCATGGACTCCACAAGACCTCTGAAGGTGTGCTGTGGTATCTGGCACCAAGACATTAGCAGCAAATGTTTTAAGTCCTGAAAGCTGCGAGGTATGATCTTCATGGATCAGATTTATTTGTACAGCACATCCCACAGATGCTCGATCGGATTGAGATCTGGGGAATTTGGAGGCCGCGTCAACACCTTGAACCCTTTTTCATGTTCCCCAAACCATTCCTGAACAGTTTTTGCAGTGTGGCAGGACGCATTATCCTGATGGAAGAGGCCATTGCCATTAGGGAATACTGCTGCCATGAAAGGGTGTACTTGGTTTGCAACAGTGTTTAGGTAGGTGGTAAGTGTCAAAGTAACATCCACATGAATGCCAGGACCCAAGGTTTGCCACACTGCCTCTGCCATCTTGCCTTCTTCCCATAGTGCATCGTGCCCATTGTAGATGCTTTCGATGGTGGACAGGAGTCAGCATGGACGCTCTGAGCGGTCTGCAGCTACGCAGCCCCATATGCAGCAAGCTGTGATGCACTGTGTGTTCTGACTCCTTTCTATCATCGCCAGCATGAACATTTTCAGCAACTTGTGCTACAGTAGCTCTTCTGTAGGATCAGACCAGATGGGCTAGCCTTCGCTCCCCACATGCATCCGTGAGCCTTGTGCGCTCATGACCCTGTCTCCGGTTCACCAGTTGTCCTTCCTTGGACCACTTTTTGTAGGTACTAACCACTGCATACCAGGAACACCCCACAAGACCTGCTGTTTTAGAAATGCTCTGACCCAGACGTCTAGCCATCACAACTTGTCAAAGTCACGCAGATCCTTACGCTTGCCCAGTTTTCCTGCTTCCAACACATCAACTTCAAGAACTGACTGTTCACTTGCTGCCTAATTATATCCCACCCCCTGACAGGTGCCACTGTGACAAGATAATCAATCTGATTCACTTCACCTATCAGTGGTTTTAATGTTATGGCTGATCTGTGTAGGGTTTTTTAAAAAAATTTTTTAAACACAGCTTTTTAATCTGTTTATTATTAGCCTTAGATTACATGTCCCGAGCAGTACCAATGAGCTGTTACTCTAAAAACAATAACATATTACTATAGCTAACATGCACATTAATATTAACCTGTGATTTGCTTTCAGTTAACCAGCACATATTTGGCTTATTTGATTCAGTTAAAAACAAACAAAAACCAATATGAATATAATGTTACTGTAAAGTATTATTGATAATTAGGTTATGAGGTTTTGCTCTGATATAACTTTAAGATGATTGTTTTTTATAATTTGGATTTAATGGAGCTTTAATGCACCATCTTTTTCTATTTATTTATAGCTGTGCAAGAGCCAGTTGTTTAGCTGGTTATTAAAATTTTGCCTTATTTATTTCTCAACATATTTTATTGTATAGGAAAATGTATTAATTTGTAGTTGTAGATGATTCTACTGTATATATTCGGAACTGAGTGCATTCATTAGGTCTTATCTAAAATAGCACATTTGAATGTAAATTCAAATTGAGTAATTGAGTAATATTAATGAAAAGGAATACGAGTAGTAATCGGTTTTTATTTATAGCTGTGCAAGTGCCGGTTGTTTGGCTTGTTATATCTCAACATATTTTTGTGTAACATTATTTATCTAAAATAAGAATTTAAGTATTATTTATTTTACTTTAAGCATTATTTATCTAAAATAAGACCATTTGAATGTCTTAACAATTGAGTAATATTAATGAAAAGGAATATGATTATTACTGTATTTTCCTTTTTCCCCCAAGCTTTTGTTTTCTAAACTGGGAAGTGAACTTAGTGAAAAACTGCATTATAAAGTATATATAATTAATGAAAATACATATAATAAATACATATAATAAATAATTAAAGTATATAATATAATTATGAGAAATAATTTTCCTTTTTTAAAATATTAAATTTACATTAAACTTCATTATTTTAACATGTTTATTTTGTTTAAAGACCCTTTCACTGACAAGTGCTATGATTCTGCTGATAGTAATAAGTTATAAGTATAAAATGGAAATACTAATGCATAGATTTTTTTACAGCGCTTATACAGTTTGCAGTATTTCATTTTGTAAAAAGTGGTAGAAAGGAGTTTACTGATTGTATAAACCCAGTTATGCAACATTTAGTGGAAAACTACTGACGAGGGCATTCTCAGATTTCTACCTGCTCACTGGTGTATAATCCATTT
>JANDJT010000092.1:17057475-17069599 GCA_024331685.1 Stegophilus panzeri | reverse complement strand
TCAAACAAACACCCTGTCTCTTTCCAGTAATAACATAAAGAAAAGGAGTAAAGGAAGGAGACGATTGTGTCTCTCAGTAAGTGTTTGCTGCTCCTCAGTCACTCTGAGCTTGTTTTCTCCGAGCCGATGCTGTTATTGTTGATGATGCTCTGACATGTGATGTGAGTCTGCAACGTTGTATCGTCATCCTTTTTTGAAACTTGGCATATTGTCTAGTATGACTTAATGATAAGAATTCCTTGCTAAAATACCTTCCTACACATTCATGCACAGGCTCACGCACACTTGCACTCACACACATATGCACATGCTGGTGTGCGTAGGCCCTGATTACTGCTGATAGTACAACGATGCATCCTGTGTGTCTGTAAAAAAAAGTTTTTAGGCTTTTACCGTTGCTAATAATGAACAAATGTATTATGCGGTAGTTTAAGGGTTGTGAATTGTGTGTGTGTGTGTGTGTGTGTGTGTGTAGTTGGATCAATGCTGTGCAGCGATTATTCCTAATTGACAGCCGTAATAAGGAGGCAGTTTTGCTTAGTAAGCTCAAAAGGATGTAATTGTCTGTGAAAATACTTTTTCCCCCTGCTCATTCCTGCACCATTTTTATGCTCACAATCTCTCTTTCTGTGTGTGTGTGTGTGTGTGTGTGTGTGTGTGTGGGAGTAAAGATGGCCTGTTGTCCCGCTCACTCCTGGCTGTTTGTAAAAGTGTGTTTTCTCGGCCTAGTTGTGCAAGCGAATGAATCATCAGGCCACAAGTGATAAAAAGGAGCCCAGCAAAAATCCTGGACTTTGGAGGAACAAGAAAGGAGGACAGTTTTTTTACCTGTGATGGCAGTGTGTGTGTGTGTGAGAGAGAGAGAGAGACAGAGAGAGATAGTGAGTCATGCTCTAGTTTCATTAGTGAGAGAAATAGATTGTGAGTTGCTGCTTCTTAATAGAGAGAGAGACAGAAAGAGGGAGGGAGAGAGAGAAGTGACAGCTCAGTTTAAGGAGGGGAAACGACTCGGCAGTGTGCACTTGTCTCTTCTCTCACTCCGTGGTTCTTTCCTTTCCTTCCTGCGCTGTGGAGAAAGAGGGAGAGATTTACGAGCGCTGAAACAGAGGCGGATTGAGTGATGTGAGACGGGAGGTGAGTAGCCTGCACTCTGTCTCACTTCTTTTTAGCTCCTGCTTTCTGGCATAACATTTGGTTTTTCATCTTTATGCATTTGGACATATGTATTTGGATCATCAGTCTGGGTGTCTCACTCCTTTTCGGTCCACGCACACGTCGGTGCTGATGAGAACACAAGCAAAATGTATTATTCTGATTAGAAAAGAACATTTGCTATCATTTGTTTATCCGCTTGGTGGGCTGTTAAAAACGTTTATTGAATGTAATGTCATTTTAAGTGCGTCATGCCAACTTTTGTACGTTTAATTTTAATTTCTTGTTATATCTCTAACACAGAATCAGAGGTGCTTTCTAGCTTACATGCGTGTTCATGAGGGAATGTGTGAGTTATAACGTCATGTTAGGGATTAGCTGGTTAAAATGACAGCGCCTCAGAGCTGCAACTTAGCATGGACAGAGAACTGGTAAAGATAAGTGCTCACTTGTGTGTGTGTGTGTGTGTGTGTGTGTGTGTGTGTGTGGTAAGGAGAGAGCACGCACAGTCAAAACAGCACAGGAAGGGTGGGACCTGTACCACGGTAGACTAGTTCGGAAATCATTGGCTCCTGAATGGCCGCCTGACATGTCAGTCAGACAACGTATCATGCTGACGTGGACTTGGCCCGGTGCCAGACCTCCCGCGGGGATTTTACCTTTTTCTCAGGAAAGAGATGTGTCGGCTGGGGTTTCCGGCGGACTGAGGCCCTTTTTTGTACGTGCAGTAAACACTTTTTGCTGCTGTTTGTGCATTTTCAGATTGAGAATACTTGTAAAGCCCAGGCCACAAATAAGGTTTTCCTGCTGAGAATTATTTTTTTTCTCACCTAATTTTCTGTGATTGTAAATAAAGTGTTTTATTTCCTGATGGTCTACCTCATGCAAACGTGTTAAATGTTTTCTAAGCGAATAAGAATCAGAGACAGGAGAAAAATCAAGATGTGAAAGAGAACAAAATGTAGATAAAGAAGAGAAAAAAAGTGCAGAACAAATTCAAGGCAAGATAACAGGTTGAAAGAAAAAAATATTGAGAGTGACTGCAGTGAAGAAACTCAGAGGTGGAGACCACAACAGTACTGGCCTAGCAAGGAATTCAATTCGGTTGGGGGGGGGTATACTAAATAAAATCACTATGAGAGCTGTAGCATTATATTTATAAGTACGGCATGATCGCGCCATATTAGTTAATATTGCCATATTAGTAACATTCACATTAAAAATTCACGGGCAGCCCCAAAACATGCAGAAATTGGTAAAAAGAATAAGATGCTAGTAATGTGAGGAAATGACATTTTCTCAGATAAAACCCGGTCTAGTACAGAGTGTAGCTAGCTGGCTAGTAGCTTTCAGTCAGAAATAGGAAAAATACATGGTCCTGATTGGTTAATTCTGTTTCTCACCATAGCAACAGCTAGCCAATAATATGCGATTCAACAAAGTAAAAAGTAGCGCGAAATCGCCCCCTAGCTATGCTTCTGAATAGTGGGAAAAGGCAGAGAATTTGGCCAGGCAAGCGCATCAGAGAGGAACCTGGAGCCCTGCTCAGGCACGATGGTGAGGCCAAAAAGCACATTCTTTGGCAAAGTAAATGGGTGTCAGACAAAAAAGACACACTAGAACACAATGTTCACCGTTGCCCGTGCCAAGGGACGCCACGAGAATAAACAAGGACTACATTTGTGTCACGGTAACCCTGTAAATACGTGTCCCAAAAATGTTAGAGGTAAAAAGTTGAGATTTTTTTTCCCCTTTTTTCCTTTATTTCTAATTGGATGGATTTCCACAGAAAACGTGTGGACCGGAGAGCAGCTGTGTGTGGGTGTATGTAGCAGGCCATAGATGGGAATGTGGGCGTGTCTTTGAACCATAAATGGAAGTCTTCAGGTAGGAAGAAGTCAGGCATTTATATATGTGCAGATTTTGTTATCCAGCTAGCTAACGTGAGGTAACCTGAGTCATATTTATAAATGTTTATAAATGTCACCAGTGACACTAGCTCCCTGGCTAAAATGAGCTAAACTGACAAGGTTTCAAGTCATATTTGTACATTTTCACAATATTCACTGCCAGTGCTAGCCACTTATTTAGTTAACGTTATTTAGTTATTAGTTAATTGATGTGTTTTGAGAGAATTTTTATTTAATGTTAAAATGTTAAGTGTGTATAATGTTAGCCACCTGGTTAATATATCAACTTAATCGGGTTCGGCTAACATGAGCCAGACTTACAAGGTTTCAGAAAGGATTTTAAGTTATATTAAGAAAAGATCAGAATGTTAACTGCTTAACCTGGTAAGCTAGCTTACCCGGAATAACTGGAAGTCAAATGAATAAATATTCATAAGCTGCCTCACTGTACTGATTACAGCTTTTCCATTTTTAGTATGGATTTCTGAGGTAATTTGATTAAATTTATAAATGTTAATCATCTTTATGTTAACACTGTTTGCTTGTACTATAAACTTGCTAGCATGAGTTAGCATGAGGTATTGACAGGGTACCTGAGAGAATGACTACATTGATATGAAATTTGCTTTATTAATACATGTTTCTGAAAGGATTTTAAGTCACAAATGTTCATAATCATCAATCCTAATGCTGGCTAATAGAGACTAAACTAACTACTTTGAAGTTCTACACAGAAATGTTTGAAGGCTTTGACTTCTTTTATGTATAGGCTGAAAGTCACGTCCAGTTATCTTCAGTTTGTAGACGAGACACTCGTCAGTGTTTTGTCTAGTGTGTAACAGCTGCACAGGCTGTCAGAATAAATACGGCAGCCAAAGATGACCAACTAATGAATCTTTATCCTGCTGTCTATGCCAGCCTCTATGGCTGAATATCACGGCCATTACTCTGTCCATTCCTCAATATTAATAAGATTTTTTTTTTAATGGATATTCGGACTTCGGACCCTGGGCATCGTGTGTAGCTCACAGTGCTCAAGGAAACTGGCTTTTGGCTGCTGACTTTTTCTCAAGGTGTGCACTTCTAATGCTTAACAGAAGGTGGTAGTATAGAGTTTAAAGTAGTACAAAATCACTAAAGTGTATGTACCATTAATATTAAAATACAGATCACGTGTATGTGTATTTATCGACTCATACGAGGGAACATATTGTAGGTTTGAATATTGTAGGTATTAAAGCGTTTCTTTGTTTTGCATAATGAGTTTTTCACACTCTAGGTCATTGTATTTCCCTCGAATTGCGGTCCTATCAATATAAAACATTTTGGAGTATATTAATATAACTATTTTATACATATATATATATATATATATATATATATATATATATATATTGTCCGCTGAAATCTTTGAAATCTAACTGTTCAGGAGCAATAGTGAGTTTCATAGTAAGTATTTTATAAATTAAATCTAAAAAAAAAACCCAACACACACACATTCAGATACATTTCAGTGTAGATATTGGAAATGATCTCTATGGGGTTGTTAGTGTACAACTGTTATATTTAAAACGGACTGTAGCACATATGAACATAAACGTTTTTCCAAGATTCCAATGAGTCACAGTTAACCCACAAGTCTCGCTTTATATCCTTAAAACACAGCTACTATGAATACATGTTTTGCCATTAGCAGATTCCTTTATTACTACTGTGTATCAGAACCAGAATGTTTAATCCATGCATCTTGATATTTTTGCTGCTACGCTATCCTAATATCTGACAAGTATGTATGTGCGTGACTTGACTCTTTTTTCTGTAGGTTTCGGTTTAACTGTAAATCACATAATATATATGTGTGTGTGTGTATATATATATATATATATATATATATATATATATATACACATATATATATATATACATATATACATACTAGGAAAAAAGATTTCTCAAAACAATTAACTTTGCGAGCATGCCAGCTTGTCTAGATGTTATTTCCACAACAGCTTAGTACATGATGCGGTGACTATTTCCTGGTCATGCTGTGCACCAGATTTCGGAATCAGTCATGCCAAATGCGATGATGATGCATGATTACCTGGTATATTAAATTCATAACACAATTTTTTTTTTTTTACAGAGAGAGCTGTGTGACCATAAACCAGCTGTACCAAGTGAACAAAGGACAAAGACAGACCATTAGCAATTAATAGTGAATCTCTGAGAACTTCTGATGCACTGCTGTATGAGGAGACTGTGTGAGACCATTGTGTCAGGTAAAGAGTTTAATATGATTCTGTGCTTCCACAGAAACAGTGCTAGTGGGGGAAGGATTTAAATTACAGTTAAACAACATATAAAAATATAAACCTTTGTATATTCATCTTCAGTAACAGCGGTTGATCTGGAGCCTGTCACAGGAACACTGGGTTTGAGATGGGAATACAGCCTGGTTGGGATGCCAGTCATAAAAAAATACTTTCAGGTATTTTGCTTATGTAAGTGTCACATTTCTAGACAATGGACACTTTTTGGAGATACAAGTTGTTGTCAGTTCAGAGAGTAGCGTTACTGCAAATCAATCCAAAGTTCTTCTGACTGATCACCCTTATCTTATGATGAAATCTTTCTATCCTGATGGGAGTGCTCCCTTCCAGGATGACTCCACCCCCATCCACAGAAGGCTCACAGAATGGTTTGATGAGGTGGGCGGCTGTGGCTCAGGTGGTAGAGCGGGTTGTCCACTAATCGTAGTGTTGGCGGAACGATTCCCGGCCCACGTGACTCCACATGCCGAAGTGTCCTTGGGCAAGACACTGAACCCCAAGCTGCTAGCGCCTTGCATGGCAGCTCTGCTACTATAGGTGTGTGAGTGTATGGGTAAAGCGCTTTGGAACCGCTAAGGTTAAAAAAGCGCTATATAAGTGTAGACTATTTACCAGGATAAAAATTAAGCAACTCATATGCTACAGCCACTAGATCTCGACCTAACTGAACACCTATGAGACATTTTGGAGCAATGTGTTAGATAGTGCTCTCCGCTGCCAGCATTAAATCAATAACTGAGGGAATATCATTTGGAAAAAGTGTTCATCTTTCCAGAACAGTTTCAGAGACTTGTAGAATCCATGTCAAGGTGCATTGAACAGTCCGTACAGGATTTCGTGGAGTGTTTTTGTGACTGTTGCGGCCAAAAACGTTTGATTTTGCCGCGGCTTTTTTTCCTCCCAAAATTTGCGATGCAATTTGCAGAGTTTTTAGTGCTTTTTTTGCAGAAAACAACTCAAATTGGCAAAATTGCAATTGCACGAAATAATTTTGCACGGTCTTTCACAGTGATGTTTGTTGGTAAATGAGACCCTTTAGCTGTACTCGTGTTCGATGCACGTGAATCGAAGAGGCTTTGGCTGAATGCGCGTTGTGGTGACACGTCTTGACCCAAATCTGCAGGAAACCTGTGGTAATTTTGAAAAATTGAAAATGTATCTTGCGGAGTTTGCTTGATTGAAGCTGTTGGTGGCTAGTGCTGGCCCAAAATCCTTATCACAATGCTTTATGTACCATTTGTGTACTGTATGTCAGTCAGTTTGAATTTAAATCAAATCTCACATGTAAATGTGCAGATGTGTGTGTGTGTGTGTGTGTGCGCATGCAGTGCACCAGCATCTTTATCCTGAGCCTAAAGAGCACTCAGTAGTGCGAAACCTCTTAATGATCCCATTACGAGTCCAGAAAAAGACCAGTTAAGGCGTTATTAAATGGCACAGCAGGCTCAGTGCTCCCAGGGAAGATGTTGGAAGTGCAGAAAGAAAATGTGTGTGAGAGAGAGAGAGAGAGCGAGGGTGGGTGAATGGATCAGTGTATAATAGGTGGAGCTGAGTGGGAAATCTGCTGCTGTGTGTCCATGGAATGGCAGAGTGTGGTAGAGGCTGATATTCCCAGCTAACCACATCTCACCACCTGGATGGTTTTTGCCTGATAGAGCTCTGTATATGGATTCGCTTTGCCGCTTTGCCTCTCAGTGGTGATTTTGTCAAGATGCCTGAGTGCTCTCTGAGCTCTGGGTTTTTTATTTTTATTTATTTTACCTTTATTCAAATGGAAGCAGAAATGTTCTATGATTTGCAGTCATAGATTTATAGGATTGTTTATGGCTTCTCCCCGAGTGCATTTCATCATGTGAAGAGATGGAATGTATGTCTAATCTGCAATCTGTAATAAATCTATAAGTAAAACGAATTATTTGTTAGTTTAACAGCTTGAAAAAACTATGGCACACGATCGATCCTTTTTTCCCCCTAGATGTGCGTAAAAAGTTAAATAAAACGTTGTGTAAGTGGTTCAATAATTCATTTCACAGAGAGTGTAGTAGAGCGCAGCGGAGGTTGTGGGGGTGGTTGGGGTGGCGGTGGTCCTAAATGGTGACAGATTGCCATAGTAATGAGAATGAGACTCCTGAGTTTTATGGGAAATAAAGGGGAAAAATAGAGGAGAGTTATTAACATCTCTATGCTATTAAGGGAACGTCACTTATGAGGAGTGTGTGACGATATGTTTTTCTATATTGATAAGGACCAAGGATAGGAATAGGTTTCATTTTAGACCTTGTGGAGACATCTGGATGATCCCCATGAGGAAAACTGCTTTTAAAACTGTGGCTTTTGTTTAAAATAAAAATTAGATTTAGGTGTTGAATAGCATTAATTAGCTGTATTAAGTTTTTATGTCAGTTAAGGTCGTCACAAAGGTGTGTGTGTGTGTGTGTGTGTGTGTGTGTTACGATGTCTCTGTATGTTCTAAAGGGCATTCATGCATGTCCCAAACAAGAGCAGTATAAATTAAAAGAATATGATTTTAACGATTTCCTCAAAGATCTGAAGAACGAAGATCTGAAGAGTTTATATGGACAGCTGCAAATGTGTTGTTGTTTTATTTTCAACATTATTATAAACAGAAAAGTTTTAGCAGTCTGGTGATGATCTTTGTAAAATTTAAGAGTTCATTCAAGATGTTATTTCATTGTTTGTAAAATGAATTCACCCCTCAAGGGGTTGTATTATCCCTCAAGAAACACAAATCACCAAAGTTTTTTTCCAACCCAAGAGTAATAACACACCTACACATACACATTCATGCATGCTAAATTCTGGCTCTCATTCTCCAGCAGGATAAAACCTGTCCGTATTCATACAAAGTAACACAGCATGTGTGGGATTTTTCCCATTACTGTAATACACTACAGCTATAGTTTTTGTGCCTGCAGTTAAATCTCCCTGACTTTACGTTTCAATATCATCTCGATGTTGCGACATGTTGTACAATGTTGCTGCATGTTGTTCAAAGTGATGTACAACTGCATCCATATTGCCATGGTAACAAAAGAAGAAACTTTCGAAAGGAACGGGTTGTTAAAGCAGCAGCTCGCACCTCCAAGGACGATTATATGACTGCGCTTATGTAATCGCTCAGACAAAGAATGTCCTGGTTGCTTTGGTTCGGCATGCTGACGTGTGAAAGAGTGAGCAGCGAGAGCTGTGAGAGAGAGTGTGGAGCTAGTTAGCAAGATTTATCATGTCTGTTATGTTGTGTAGCCTTCATGTAATGAAGGTTAACGTAGGGTGAATGGACAAGGTTAATTACACGTGTTAGAGTTTGCACTCATGTTGTCAGGTGTGTGTCTACGCACGATATATCATTTTGGCATCTGTAATATGTAATATTAATATGTAATATGTAATGCAAATGAGTTATAAATGAATAAGCAGACAGTTCCAGACACATTTCTGTATTGATACATTTTCATGTAATAAAAAAAGTCAATACAAAAAATATATATATATATTTAGAGCTGCAAGCAGCAATTATGGGGCCAAGCACTACAGAGGCAAAGGAAGGAGATAAACAAGCATGATTTTAGCATGGACATGATTTTATGACAAACCGTTTAGAAGTTATGAGTAAAAATTAGCTTTTTTCATATCTCCTGAACACAAGGTGGCACTGTTCCAAAATTGTGCAGTTACCCTCAGGTTATGATGCCCATGGCATCTACTAAGTTTGGTCTGAATTTGCTAAAGCATTATGGAGATATAGTATCACATCCATTTTGCCGTGCTTGCTTTCAAATTCATTTGTGCGTCATTCGAGAATGGTTTGACCAATCAGCTTGAGTTTCATAACTTTTTGTCGTTATGGTCTGAAAATGATCTGTTTCAATTTTGGTGAAACTCGGATGAACGGTCTAGGAGGAGTTCGAAAAAGTCGTTTTTTTACTCAATTCAAAATGGCGGACAGCAGATTCGGCCGACCGTGGCCTAATTGGCATCATTGTTCTCGGCCTGAGCCAAGGAATCTAGGAAGACCAGTCACATGACAATGGGCAAAAGTAATCAAAGCAATAATAATAAAGAACGCTAAAAAAAACAATAGGTGCCTACCTATTGCTTGGCCCCTAATTATTTTTTAATTATCATGTGATATTTATACCACAGTGCTGTTGAATGCTCAAATCTGATTGGTCAGAAGGTGATTTTATTTTCTATAACAGCAGCACTGACAGTAGTTCAAGCTGTAATTCAAATCACAGGTTTATAGTAATGCGCTCACTCTAATGCGTTATCATTTCTACTCCACTCAAATGCTCCACAATAATCTAAGACTAATAAACAGATTTTTAAAAACGTGTTTAACAAAGAAAAATGTACAGTATTGACAATTATTGATACTAAGACACTTATGTAACATCTATAGAAAGGAGTCTCCAGTGTTAGTGCTTTGTAACAGTCGTAACAGAACTGTAACAGTTCCAACACAGGAATGTCTTCAGGACAGAGGACTTTACTGTTTCTCTGTAACGAGCTGCATGTTTTTATCTTATTAACATCAAGAGAGGGCGTGAGAGAGAGACAGAGTAAGAGAGAGTGAGAGAGAAAGAGAGAGAGAGAGTGAGACAGAAAGAGAGTGAGAGAGAGAGTGAGACAGAGAGTGAGAGAGAAAGAGTGAGAGTGAGTGAGAGAGTGTGATAGAGAGAGTGAGACAGAGAGTGAGAGTGAGTGAGAGAGCGTGATAGAGAGAGAGAGAGTGAGACAGAGAGTGAGAGTGAGTGAGAGAGCGTGATAGAGAGACAGAGTGAGTGTGTGAGCGAGAGAGTGAGACAGAGTGGGAGAGAGAGAGAGTGAGACAGTGAGTGAGAGAGAGAGTGAGACAGAAAGAGAGTGAGAGAGAGAGAGTGAGAGAGAGAGAGAGAAGAATCCAGTGAGGAAACAACTGTTTATTGCTGCTATAACGTGTGATAACAGGAACTAACTTATTTTGTGGACATTCCACAATATTAAATGTAATTTTATGATTGAGTTGGCAGAAGCCGCTTTGGATAAAATTCCTCATTTGTAAGTCGCTTTGGATAAAAGTGTCTGCTAAATAAATAAATGTAAATGCCAAATACGTGGATAAAACCTTTTATAATGTCCAAACATATGCATTATAATCTGATTGGCATTTCCAAATAGTCCATAGTGTGTGAATGTGTGTGATTGAGCTCTGTGATGGGGACACCCTGCCCAGTGTGTCCCCTGCCTCGTGCCCTGAGTTCCCTGGGATAGGCTCCCGGTTACCTCGCTACCCCACGGTTACAACACCTCAGTATTTTTAGTCCTTACTTAATCAAGATGCATTACAGGCTACACAAATGAGTATACAGATTGTGTACAAATGAGTCTCATGCTGCAGGCTAGGCAGTTTGGCATCATGGTCTTTAGTGTGTAAAGAGTGTTTGTGTCAGCAGGTCAATGTTAGGAATGTGTGTGTGGGTGCATGTGGGCAGGTGTTGACCTGATGGTACCTGTTGTGAAACCATATTTTACTCTTGGCCCATGACTCTCACCGCACCTTCCACACTGAACTTTGCCTCCAGTGAGCTACGGTTAGAGAGGATTACTGAGAGAGAGCCAGGTGAAAAAATCCCCCTCGGGCAACGAGCAGCACTGATCCCTGATCAGCCGTGTCACATCACGCTGAGAACAGCGTTGTGGAGTGAACGAGCACAGCATGGATCCTAGGACAGGTCAGAAATACAGTATCATCATCTAGAGATTATACACATGGTGGTTACAGGAGGTGAGAACCTGACATTTGAATAGCATGTGAAAAATCTGCAGTGATTGCATGTGAAAACAGATTTTTATCACTGATCCGGAAAATGTTTCTGAGTAGGAATTTTGAGCTGAGGGGGCTTTTTTTTTTCTTCTTCCCCATAGTCAGAGGTCGGAAATTCCTGGTTATAAACTTTAGCCAAACGAAGCATTTCACTCGCATTCATGTCTTCTAGCCAAGGCTGTGTGTTCATGTTTGGGGGTGTGGCTTCATAATGAACACTGAGGGGATTATTTTTGTTTGAATTTTGAGTTCAGAACCCGCTAGCTTGAGCTAACGTCTGGCAGAGTCTCTGGTTCTCTGAATAAATGTACACAAGACCTGATCACAATGAAACGTTTATCACCAATACTGTTTTTAATGAGCTAAACATTCCAAAGGAAGAATTCCATACAGTATGTTCAAAATCTAACCAGAGATTATGGCTTTATCAATAATAACTCAACCCCAACTCAAAGGAAATTCAGAACTCAGTGACGTACATATATCCAGTAGTCTTGCACATGCAAAGAAATGCTGTAGATGCCTTCAAAATAATGAAATTAAATGTTTCTACATAAAAAATTAAAAAAAATACTGTAAAGAGCAGTAAACAGTAATAAATGAAACAAAGTCAATATTTGGTGTGACAAAAAAAATAAAATAAAAAGAGTAGTCTGAGCTGTAAGTTTTATTGAGCATCTTGCAGAACCAGTCACGGTTCTATTGGAGACTTTGACTGTCGCACTCGCTTCTTATTTTCGCAGCAAAACCCAGAAGCCTTCATTGTGTTTTTTCTCTGAAAAGTGTCTCTTACGTAATACGCTGCTTTCTTTACTGACATACAAACATTTTTCTAAAATGTTTTTGTACTGACTCGATAATGTAAAATCTATAACAAAAGATGGTACTAAAAAAAAAAAGGGGTG
>JANDJT010000092.1:17041022-17053311 GCA_024331685.1 Stegophilus panzeri | reverse complement strand
CCTTACACCCCCCACCCCCACCCCCCATTACATAGCACAGGTGGAGGCCTTTATGCCACAGCTGTATGGTACTCAGTGAACACTGTGTTTTTGTTGTATTTCCATTGTTTGTGTGAGTCAGATGAGGTTTCACACGGACACACATTATTTGTATGCAATCATTTCCTCTTGTGTGTGTGTGTGTGTGTGTGTGTGTATAAGAGAGAGATGTGAACTGTGGCCGGTTTGATTTGAAGCAAAGCGCACATGTTTATCTTACGCCTACTGTAGGCACAAGGCACATTCTCCCTCATACTCAGCTGGATGGAAAAAAAATAATGTGCTGGGTTTTTTTTCAATCTGGTGATTTGTTGCTTTCTATTTCACTCACTCTCTCTCGTAACGCGTCCAATTCCACAACGCGTGTGCGTGACCACGAAGCAGCTACGTAAGAGAGAGCGAGGACGGTGAAACAGCACAACCTGCTGTTTGGAACAGCGCATTGCGACCGCTGATGACTCAGACGTGATGGATGAGCTGGTAAACGTTTACAGAAAGAGAGGCGAAGAGGCGGAGGGAGGACTGGAAAGGCGTGAGGAAGAGATTGCTTACGTGTTGACTCACTCGGTAGAAATTGGAGCTGTTGGATGTGTCATGTATGACTGTGTAGCTGACACGTTATGAGTGCACGCACTCTCTCTCTCTCTCTCTCTCTCTCTCTTGCTCTCTCTCTCGCTCTCTCACTCACATACACACCATCACAATAGCAGACTATGCACAGAGTGAGGATGACAGTCCTAGAAGCTCAGTCATTCTGGAGCACACGGGATAACTTTCTCTTTCGCTCTCCCTTCCATGTTCAGCCGCTTTCTCTTTCCTTTTCGGTATTTCTCAGAAGGCAGCGAGGCGCCGGGATAGACAGACGCACGGGATAGACGGCGTGAGACGTGAGTGAGTGTTCCACTGGTCACTCTGGAGATGTTTTTATGCTGAATGCAGCTGTAATGTGGTGGCTTTGTGGGTGTGTCGGATTTTCAGTCAGAGAGTGCCTGTAGAAGTGAGAGTTGTGTGTGTGTGTGTGTGTATGTGTGTATGTGTGTATGTGTGTCGCTGCCTCTGAATGATACTAAATATACAAGAAAATTGACAATAATGTTTATGGATTCACTTGTCAAGATTTCTATGGTGTGTGTTGTAGTTATGTGCTATATACTAATCTTATACTGATCGCTCACTGTTTTGTCGCTCACTTTTCAACCCACACACACACTCACACACACACACACACACACACACACACACACACACACACACACACTGACTGCTGCTGGTTTGTATTTTATGATAATGTCCATGCCAGAGCTTCAGTAATTAGTGTTAATGTGTGACTGTGTGAGGTGAAAGGGGCGGGGCATGATGGCTGTGCTATGCACCTTGCCCTGATCATTAACCAGCTCCTCTCATAAACCCTCACACACACACACACACACACACACACACACACACAGTTATCATGTCAGTGTGACCTGCACATGTGTTTGGATTTTCTGTTACAGCCCTGAGACGTGGATTTTCCGGGATGCTGTAAAAAAGGCGCACCCTTGTTGGTTTGCCACAATCAGAGCCAGCTCTAATGAGACTCTTGTCGATGATGATGTGTCCGGTCCTGGAAGACTTCAGGTTCGGGTTTTCTAGGAACGGTTGTTTCACAGATTGTTTCTGGGAATGTTTACAAGCATCCCAACAACATTTCTGCGTCCCACGTGTGTCCGTTACGTTACATGCTATCTGAGTGTTGTCCTAGTGATGCAAATCTGTACTGTATAGACGATACTGACCACAGAGGCGATGTTGCTAAGACGTGTGCAGCTTCAGAGGTGGTATGCTTTGATGTAACATGAGTCAGCCAACATCACACAGCCGTACGACGTGAAATAACGTCAAAGCCGGTCTGATCCCGACCCAGGATGAATACTGGTGCTTCTGTTCCTCACAGGAGTGCTCTTTAGAGCTTGTTCAATACATGACTTGAGCACTCTCTGTTTGATCACGTTCTCTAGCTGGGACACCATTTATCTCGCTAGCACTTCTTCAGAGTGCCAAGAAATTACGCTGCTGCCATCTGGCTTGGTGGAGACGAGAAATAAGAATAAAGAGAAAAGGAAGGGAGAAGGAGGGAGGGAGGGAGGGAAGGAGAGCGACTCTAATATAGGGAGGGAGGGAGAGTTAGAAGGGGAGTTCCATGTCACCCTAGCCTCTTTGCGTGTGTGTGTGTGTGTGTTCTCAGGATGAGGTCAACCAGGTGCAGGAGTGAGCTCCACTTCCTCTCCTCCCTGTTCTACAGGGCAACACGTCTGGTCACTGCAGTTACTGACCTATCAAGCTGCTGAGTGATGTGTTAGAGGGGCAGGAATGATGGCAGAGGATTTGGAGGAGTGTGTGTGTGTGTGCGTGTGTGCGTGAGTGTGCGTGAGTGTGTGTGCGTGAGTGTGCGTGTGCGAGTGTATGCATGTGTGTGTGTGTGTGTGTGCGTGTGTGTGTGTGTGCGTGTGTGTGGCGAATGGTGACTCAGAAAGTAACAATGGGCGTCTCACAGCTTCAGGGTCTCTGGTTCAACCTTGAGCTCAGGTTTCTGTCTGTGTGGAGTTTTGATGGATCTTCTCCTACGTGGGTTTATTAAGGGTTCTCCACTTTCCTCCCAAAACCATGCAGGTAGGTGGATTGGCTAAGATCAATTGCCCCTAGGAGCGAATGAGTGTGTGAAGGTGTGTTTGTGGAGTCCTGTTTGGGGTGAATTCTCTTGTCTTGCACACAGTTTTCCTGGGACGGACTCTCTATTCATGTAGACCCTGACCAGGATGAAGTGCTTACTATAGATGTGTGTGTGTGTGTGTGTGTGTGTGCTTTTTTTTTTGTGGAAAACGTCTTAAATTAGCAAAATTGCAGTTGCACAAAATTGTTTCCCATCTCCATCTCTGAATTGGCTACATCACTCTCTCCTCTGCACTAATAGCTGGTGTGTGGTGGGCGTTCTGGTGCACAATGGCTGCTGTTGCATCATCTAGGTGGATGCTACACACTAGTGGTGGTTGAGGAAATCCCTCCCCATACCATGTCTAAGAAAGTGCTATATAAATGTAACTGTAACTATCTAACTGTGCTATCAGTATGTATCGCATAGCCTACTTCACCTTCATCATCTTTGTATGTATTATGTATTGGGAAGGCAAGTTGGTCTGCATAAACACTGTATTACATATTTATGCTTTATTTATTATGTGCAGTATAATATGGGCGTGGACTACTCCTATATGCACTTATGCAAGCTTATACACTCCTGGTGCTTGCTTATAAATACGAACATTTCTGCAGCCATTAAATATCAGTTTAATATTAAAGCCCATAGACCGTATGTCAGGTACGTGATGTAGCACATCTGTCAGGACATCTGGAACAGTGAAATGACAATAAAAAGGTGTGTTTACGCCGTGTTCGTTTCTGCTTGTGTTGCAGGTACTACAGGTAGGTCATGCTGCTCCTCCATGTTGTTCATATCGTCAAAAAGCTTCGAGTACTGAATGACCAAAAAAAAAAAAAAAAGCAAATATGTGATAGGTCAGGCGTACTCAGACGTCTGGAGGTCTAGTTTGTGAATCCACTTACAAATGTGGCTTGAGTCTGATTCATACGTGCGGTTTTGAGCTGTTCGGAGTGCGGAAAATGTTTCTTCTGCTGAAATCTGACGAGCCAAGAAATGGAGCGTCCATGCTGTGAGACTTGTGTTTGTGTGTGTGTGTGTGTGTGTGTGTGTGTGTGTGTAAGAAAAAGTGCCAAGGAAAAGGGTTGGACTTTAAATTACTCTCTCTCTCTCTCTCTCTCTCACTCTCTCTCTCACTCTCTCTCTCTCTCTCCACTGGTGCCATGTTTCTTTAATTCTCTTTCATGGGTGTGTGCTTCCTTTTCTTCTATTTTTTTATGACTATGTGTTTGTGAATGCTCATGAGGGCTTAGACACACCCTGTTTTAGAAAGGGATTCTCAAACACTCTCTCTCTCTCTCGCTCTCTCTCTCCCTCTTGCTCTCTCTCAGTAGAGCCTAATTGGTGGACTCGAAGCAGGTGCTCTGTTGGATCTGACAGAAAAGGATTCTGCGGCGGGACAGCCGACCCGCTGAGCTTCAGGAACACAACGAGAAGTCGATCTGCGTCTGGACGGAGGATTGGAACGCAGCCCTGAGCGGAGCGGTTGAGTCCTGCTGAGGTCATACTAGGTTTGTGACCGCTTAAGCGAATGGTGTACTTAGTTTAGATCCAGATGCTTTGTAGTATTTCTTTGCATGAGTTGGAGCTTGTGAAGTGTTAACCAAGAATTGTGTGTGTGTGTATGTGTGTGCGCGTGTGAATCTGTGTGAAACTGAGAGCTGAAAGTACGTCAAACAGAAGGTAACTGAAACTGGCCCATCCCACTACCTGCTCATAGTGTGTGTGTGTGTGTGTGTGTGTTGTATAAGACAGACATGGAGATAGTGATAACAATAGGAATAGTCCTGAAAGAGGGAATTGGATGAAAGATAAGAAAGGGGAATATAAAATCACAGAACAAAGGACAAATTGAGGCCATTCTATCTGATGTACATCCAGCGACTTAACCACACCCCCCTATCTCCCATGTGCTCATGGGTAAACAGCAGTGTGTGTGTGTGTGTGTGTTTGTGTGTCTCTCAAAAAACATGTTTTTTGTAGCTAGTTGGGCTATTGAGTGACGCTTGCTTGGTTTAATGGAGTGTTCTGACCTCAGGATGTGAGCATGACAACATTACTATGCAGTGGCACAGCCAGTTAGTTGGAACTCTGCGTCACAGGGCGGTGTGTGTGTGTTTCAGAGAGAGAGCGAGAGAGAGAGAGAGACGCTAGAGCCCATACTCTGCAGTCTAAGCTCTCAAGTAGGACTAGAACAATATGTTATTTGGAAAATAATCAATGACAGCGTGGTGTAATTCAGCCTGACCCGAAGCAAGATCCTGGTACCACCCTAAATCTGATTCATTTCCACTAACACATCACAAAGTGTTTTTTTCTTCTTCTAACATCACAGCAATGTGCCAATGCCAGTACGTCTTTATTGATAGAAAAGCGACACGTTGTGTGTTTTATAGTTACATTTATAATTACATTTATAGTTACATGTAACAGTGTGGAATGCATTTAGTTCCTGGAACACTTTTATCTCAGATTGATTCAAAGCACTGATACTGGAGACTCCTTACAAAAATGCTCAATATACAATATATGCTCAGTTTACATGGCTCATCCTCCATCGAAGTCCCTGTGTAAGTTGCTGATTTGCCTTGAAGATAAACACTACAGTCAGAGATGCCGTCACAGAACATGAATCATCACCTTCCGACAAAGATCAGAATCAAGAGTTGAACAGCGCTGTGGTATAAAATGTTTAACAGCATGATAACAGTCCAGTATCAAGATATTTTATTAACCATAGTATCAAAGAGGACATTGAACAGCCCTGCATTTGCAGGACAAGTAGATTAGCAAACCTGCATGGTGTTTTCATTTAAGTTTGACCAGGTATGATTGTGCTTAAAGGTGCGCTTTGTAATTCTTAAAAAGTTTCTAGACTTTGTATATTCAACCATGTAATTTCAACGATACCTCAGAAACAACACTGTCATTCACTATATTGGTATGCAGCGGATCTTGCTAGTTTATTTCGTATTAGACGTAGAGTTTTACAGCCCTGAAATTAGCCCCACCTCCAGTTTTGGTACGTTTTACGACTAAGATTGGCCAGTGACTTTCACAGGAAGAGGTCATTTGATTGATGTTGCAAATAACCAGCCATGTTTACTCACCACTAACTGCTTGAAGCAAAATTACGGAATAATTTTTAAAGGTGTTGCGATTTGTTTTACTGTCTGAAACTGAACGATGGATGTACGGAAGGGCAAATCTGATTCATTCAACCAGTCATTCGGTCAGCTGAGTGTGTGGCACATCTAAGGTGGAGAGAGCTTTGACCTTTTTTTCCTTAAAAGGAAAACCATCAGCCAAAGTGGGTGGGGTCTGTTAAGGAGAAAGGAAAGGATTGGAATAATTACAGACTGCTCCTTTAAAAAACATTATTTAAAAAAAAAAATGCTACCGTATATGGTTATGTATCATAATGTGTAATAGCTATTTCACACACAGTAATACTGATATACAGCCACAGTCACACACTGCTCGTAAATATGTATCGATTACACGTTAACACAAGTGTGTATTTATCTGAACTGTATTGCCGCTGATGAAATCCTCATGTTTGCTGTAATTAGGTCCAAAACGGGTTTGCCTAGTTTGGCATTCGTATTAGGACTGGCGCAGTGACGCCAAGCTCAATGACGTCAAAGAACATACATTAGCACACAGACACACTCGTCGCAGCAGGAACACTACATCCTAGTTGTTGGTGTTATTACTGTTAAACGTCCCTGCAGGGTTGTGGATTTTAGGCCTGTTGGGGTTATAGCGCCAATATGTGTCACTCATGGGGAAAAAAAACACCCCTCTGGTTTGTGATTATAAAAATGTCATATGTCAGTCACGCTGCCATGGCTGTAGATGGGCTTGTACTTATGCATAGCGTGTATATATTGTCTTATATCATGGTGTCTAGTTACCCTGTAATGTTTTCCTAATTTGCACTCTCTAAATGAAAGCTTTAATTCCAGTAGACGATAGATAGTGTCTCTCTTTCTCTGGTGAATGACGTGGGTGGTTTAATTGTGCATGGCTAGAATCATTCATACACGACCTTGTAGATGTAAATGTAGAAGAACATATGGAGCAGCAGATCTGCTAAAATGATAAATCAAATATTATTTATGTAATATCAATCACCGGTAACTTTAATATTAACTCTTGGAAAACGCTTGGAAAACTTGGCGTGGTCTTTCACCCATCTTCACCTGTCCAGTTTGGGTGAGTCTGTGCTCACAGTAGGTTCAGATTCCTTCTATTCCTGTGATCTTCTGCTGCCGTAGCCCTCAAGGTTCGACGTGTGTGCATTCCGAGGTGCTTTCCAGCTCACCACTGTTGAAAAGAGTGGTTATTTGACTTCCTGTAGACAGTCAGCTCAAACCAGTCGGCCCGTTCTCCTCCGAGCGTTTTCATCAACAAGGCATTTCCGCCCGCAGATCTGAAGTTCACCGGATGTGTTTTTTTTGTTTTTGTTAGTTCAATTAAATTACACAATAAAATGACTCTTGATACTTCATGGAGGGGGGGTGGGGGGTTGGGGGTGTGATACACGGTGGCTAAGTGCTAGTACGTTTGCTTCACACCTCCAGGATTGGAGGCTCGAATCCTGCGTCTGCCCTGTGTGGGCGGAGCCTGCATGCTCACCACATGCTTCAGGGGCTTCCTCTGGGTACTCTGGTTTCCTCCCCAGTCCAAAGACATGCACTGTAGGTTGACCGAGCTCCCTGGATGGGCTCAAGGCTTCCCCGCGACCCTGTATGGGATGTGTACAGTTGCTCTGAATGCAGTATAGACTAATGGCTACAGATCTACAAGTGTTTTTTATGAGGAGGCTCTGGCTTACAGTTTGTGGAAACCATAAAGACAAAGATTTGCTAATTTGTTCAGTTGGATGAGGTTTGGGTTGTACCCAACTATTGTGGCAGAATAGCTGAAGATTTATTTCTGTTTCTCTGGCCAATAATTCACAACGATGAATTTCAGTGGCCAGAAAACTCCAAAAGACATCAGATTTGACAGATATAGGAGTTTAGATCAGAGGTTGCCTTTTATCTTAGTCTGCTTTATCCTGGTGGATCCGGAGCCTATCCCAGGAACACTGGGGCACAAGACATAAACACACCCCGGATGTATTTGGAGGCTCCGGATCCACTGCGAACCTGAAATGCAACTCTGTCTTTTCGGAGTCTCAGGTTTCTGACCGGATTTGTATTATTGATTGAAAAGGGGAAAGGATCCATAACGATAGCTGACATGTCTTTATTGATCCGTACTTTTGATATAAGACCTCATATAGTTGGGAGCTGGCACAGGGTCTTTAGAGAGCTCGGCAGTAGGGTGTAGGGTATTGTGTAACAATTACACGACACATGGGAGTCATCCCTGTAGCGCGCAAAAGACTCTGTTTTCCAGTAGAAGCCAATCACAGTACACTGTGGTGGAGAGCGTATTTAAAATCCTGAAGTTTTTAGACTGTTTGGCGTCTATTGAAGTACATGAACTGGAACGGCATTTTAAATGTGGGGTGTGGTGGGAGTTCTGGTGCACTATGGCTGCCGTCGCATCATCCAGGTGGATGTTACACACTAGTGGTGATTGAGGAGATCTCCCTGCCCCCTCCCCCTCTCCCCCAGTACTATATGTAGCGCTTTGAGTATCTAGAAAAGCGCTATATAAGTGTAACTGTAACTGTCAGTGCAAGCCAGACAGACAGACATCTTGTTCACAACAGAATGTACTGTTCCTACAAGTTCTCAAATTCAGACTCCACAAGTTGTCGCTGAAGCTTCTCACACCCAGTACATTGTTTTCTTACAATGTTAAAGTATCGAGTCCAAATGACATCTGGATTTGTACTGCGATAACAGGTGTTTGTTTTCCCCTGATATTGGTTCAGTCCTGAATCCAGCTAACGGAATTATAAAATAAACGTAAATCATTACCTATTAAGCAAACAAACACACATGGGCTTTATCTTGCACTGTTGAAATCGTACATTTTTCAAATCTGCTGTTCCTTTAACTTATCAGAGTTTATTATTGTTCTGTACAGTCATCCATCCAGCACGTCAGGATTCCAGGAAGGAGTACTTACTGTAAGCCTCTTTTTTTTCATGGCTCGATTTTTGGGAAGTCATCCTGGTACGGTGCCAGAGGGGCAAGGATTGACGGAGTTCTTCAGTATGATTCGCCTGTGCGGTTAGGAGCCCGTGTCGGCGCCTGCTTATCAAAAGGTTCGCCGGTGTCCGCTACACATACGCAGCTGGGGCTCGGCATGCTTTTGCTCTTTTATTACCGATTAGTCATCGGCAGAGGTCGCGGCTTTGGACACGAGACATGATTTGGGGACTACTTGCTGCCTGACTCAGAGGAAGTGAGGTCCGTGTGTTGAAATTGAAAGCAAATGGGGCTAAAGAGAAACATGCAAGGAGAAGAAGAGATCCAGGAGCAAAGAGCCAACCAGTCTGCCAGTCGTGTGGGGATGCAGCCGGCAGCTACGTATGAGTCATATTGAGTCATTTAGAGTTGTAGATCACACACAGAACCACTTCCAGCACTTGCACCTAAGTCAAGCAGTGCCAGAACTAGCTGGTGGAAATGGGCTAAAGGGCTAAGTCTTCCCTTTCTTTAAAAAAAAATACATTCATTCATTTAAATATATCCCTATCTTATTTCCTGTTAACAAATGGCTTGACATACACTATATGGCCAAATGTTTGTGGATACCCAAACCATCAGACCCGCATGCTTTTTGAGCATCTCATTTCAGATGTATTCCCCCTTTGCTGTTATAATAACCTCCACTCTTCTGGGAAGGCTTTCCACTAGATTTTGGAGCGTGGTTGTGGGGATTTGTGTTCATTCAACCACTAGAGCGTTAGTGAGGTCGGGTGCTGATGTCGGGTGAGGAGGTCTGGGGTGCAGTTGGCGTTCCAGTTCATCCCAAAGGTGTTCAGTGGGGTTGAGGTCAGGGCTCTGTGCAGGATACTCGAGTTCTTCCACTCCAACCTTAGCAAACTATGTACCTCACTTTGTGGAACAGTTTTGGGCTCCTTGGGTCCAGTGAAGGAAAATTGTAATGCTACAGCGTATAAAGACATCATAGATCGGGACTGATTTCATTCTAGCCCAGACTGTAGATTCACACAGCCTTTCACTGACTTCTGTCAAGTGATTATACAGAGTGACACACCCCCTAGATTTAGGATTTATTGTGGCTAATTTATTTAATCCCGCGTCACTGTCACGTCCATAACACGTCATTAGCAGCGATTAAGAATGTGCATGTGAAATACAGAAATAGCGGGGGAATGCTTTCTCAATAATTTGTACGTTCATTTGTTTAGGAGTTAGAAGTAAAGTGCGCGTCATCCAATCAAAGTACAAGTTACACAATGGAAAAGAGAGAATTGTACATTTTGGCAATACTAGCTAGCTTGATTTACTTGGACTTTTAAATCTAAACCCTCTGATATTTAAAAAAAAAAAAAAAAAAAAAAACCAAGACATTTTATACAATCCCACTTGTCTATGTAGAGTCTATGTTGTAACACGTGCTTGTATTTGTCTGTGCTTGTCAATTTCACACACCGTTTTATTGTAACAGGTCTTTCTTGGAAAATGAGACCACAATCAGGAAGCACGAATGTCATCTTTCTGTCTTTCAGCGAGTGTGTATGTGTTCCTGTGTGTATACCTAATAGCTTTATGCCTATACGACAAGAACCCGTACTATAAAGCTCAACCCCAATATTTCCATATTAGTAATGGCGAGTTCCTGAGGGGTAATAAAAATTTGTTTTAGTGATAAGGAATTAGCAATAACTGTTTAGCATTTCAGAATATGTTAGGTCTTAATCTGATTATCAGATCTTTAGATTTACAGGATGCATGTGACATCTCGGCAGTCTAATTTGCAAATGTGTAATGATGCAAATTTCATTCTGTGAAAAGGAACTGTATGGAATTCACTTGCAGAGATCAGTTGCAAATATTTTTTGGGTAAGTCAAAGGAACACACGTGCACACACACACACACACACACACCAGAGTAAGATGAATAGTAATAGAAGACAGGCTGCTAAGTAAATGTGGAATGTTTACTATGACTCAACCCGCATCATATCCCCTCTCTCATCCACACATCATACTGAAACCTATGCCCTCGGTGACCCTTCTAGTGTGTGTGTGTGTGTGTGTGTGTGTGTGTACATAAATGAGGATCAGAGAGACAGACGTATCCAATGTGAGGTCTGTTTCTTTGTGCTTCTCTCCCTGGTTTTCCAGAGCTTTTCGTATTTTCTGGGTATTTTCCCTTGGCTCCAAAATTATACCTCCTCTCCAATTAGATTGTTATGGCTGTTTATATGTTTTCGACCACAAAACAGTTTCATTGTCTTGCTGCTGTGTCATTCCGAGTGAGAAGAAGTGGGCCAGAGGTCAAACTGTTCCTGTAAACCCATCAAAAGGGCCGGCCAGATGTTTGAAATTCCCCAGAAGTTCGGCAGAGGAGTTCGAGAGAAATTCTCTAGAGCATGTCTTAGATTAGAGTGAAATAATTAAGCTTGTTTCAAGTATTCAGGAAAGGAAATGCATTTTGGGAAGAGTTAGTATAGTTCTTGTTGTGTTTGTGGTGGGGGCTGTGCATTTGCTCATGTACCTGCAGTGGTTAACTACTTCCAGAGCTGCCAATGTAAAATATCATTCAAAACCTTCTGACCAATCACATTCAATGACTCAACTGTGCTGTGGTATAGTGGAATATGAGTAGCATTGAAAATAAAAAACAGTTTTTCTTAAAATTGAGAAGAAAAAATAAAAGATGTAAGTTGGTGAGATGAGATTTGCAAACTTTGTACCAATGTTGATTCTATCTTGGAGGAATGCAGTGTTGCCTTTTGATGTCGGATTGTGCGTTACAGATGGGGACGTGGAAGTGTTTGATCACACGATCACGACACGTTATGTTGCACCTTGAGTGTCTATGGTTGAACTGAAATTCTGTACATGGCTAGTTTTATAGTCGCTGAATATTAAGCTACATGAAAAACTTTATACTTTACGATCACTTGAAGTGGAGCTAGCTGGCGAACCGAAGCGTGCGGTTTAGTTCAGTTGGTGTATGATTGTGTGGTTTATATCGCTGTAGGTATGTTGCTATGCTGTACCAGTTTAATCGCAGATGAGTTGAAATCATTTTCCTCCAGTACTTTTCCTCTCCTTATTTCATGTGAGTCATTGTGTTTTTGATTCTTTTGACTCATCCGGTTCGATAAGCTCTCACGTCACTCTGGGGTGTGTGTGTGTGTGTGTGTGTGTGTGTATGTATGTGTGCGCATGTGTGTGCGTCACATTGTCACATACCTGGTCTTTATGAAGCACTTGCTTTTCATCGGGCTTGTAGTTACGTCTCATTCACTGGAACCTCAGGGTTTAACGAGTTGTCGCTTTAGGACCACTTACAGGAATAACATATCACACAGGGATCGCAGCCTCTCGGGTGATTGGGGGTCGAGGGGGAGGGGGGAGGGGGGGGGGGGATGTGTGAAAGAACAAC
>JANDJT010000092.1:17029973-17040250 GCA_024331685.1 Stegophilus panzeri | reverse complement strand
GGTGGGTGTTGTTGCTATTTTCGTTTTTATTAACTTCAAGAGCGAGATAAAAAAAAAAAAAAAGAGAAAGAGCGAGCTGTCAGAGAGTAAGTCCTAACGTGAGCTAACTTGTTTTGTGGGCATTCCGTAACATTACATGTAACCATAAATGGATAAAAAAAAATAAAAAAAAGCATGATGTGTCGTTTCTGAATTAATAATAAATTTTGTCAAATTGCTTTTTGAAAAACTTCTGGCTGGCAGCAATAACTCCGGTTTATATCAGCCTACGTCAAACCATCCCATCGTTGATTATTTTCCTATAACAGCACACCCTGTTACGTTTTATTCCTTACTTAGATACCAAATACCATTGTGTATCCATTCACACGGTCCATATTTGCTTTCATATGTCCTCTTTTTCTCTCTCTCTCTCTCTGTTTCTACATCTATCCATTTCAGATACCGATCACCCCTCCCTCCCCTCTGTTTACCACCTGACTGCAGCAGCACAGACCCAAACTCTTGGTTGTGTGGGCATGAAGCATGAAGTGTGGTTCTGTCAGGGCAGTCAGGGAGGAAAACACTAACCCGAGCAAACGGCGGCTTTCCAGGAGCCACGTCATCCCAGCACTCGCTCAGTGGGAGTGAAAACGGAAAGTGTTTACCCATCCTTGCTGGAAACCTGGATGGCCGTGTGGAAAGAGGCACAGAGAGGTTATATAAACGCCAGCTGAACCATCCAAACAGGCTGAAAAGGAGGAAGCAGGAAGCAGCCGATGTCTGGTAGTAATTTTTGAGCACGAACGTCTCGTTTTTGTTTTTTTTGTCACTTCCTGGGAGAGAATGGAAGAGGAAATGGAGTGACTGGTGACAGGAATCATACTTCCATGGTGGGCTTTTAATACACGCATACTCACGCACATAATCAAACACATTTGAAATGTGTGTGTGTGTGTCTGTCTGTGTGTGTGTGTGTGTGTTTGTGTATTTTCGCAACCAGGGCCTTCTCTGACTTATCTGAAACACTGCCCTCTTGTGTTTGCAAACAGAACTGCATGTTGCCTTGCAGTAGCTCGGGTTTTATATAAAAATGGTGGCACCAAATAATTATTTATAGATTAAAGTTGCATTGTAATTAGAATTATAGTTTGGCTTGATATTTGCTCTATAGTTTATAATACAGAAGTTATTTGCTTAATATACCTACAACAGTGCAGTTATGGTTTAAACCAACATGCACTCTATATTATTCATTAAGTGATTTGAGATCAAGGTTGGGGTGAAATTGCGGGTGGAAAAGCTTATTTCAGTGCCACACCTGTGGTTACAAACAATCAACAGCTTTCATGTGTCTGATTGACAGTTTAAACCAGGGTGGGCAACACCTACAGCTTATGTTTTTGTCCAGCCCATGGGATGATGAGTCCAAAAAACAAAACAAAACAAAAAAAAAAAAACACCCCTCATTATCTGTTAATTGTCACATTCTGGTTTTTATTGTCGCCCAGATGCAGTTATAATTTATCCACCAGAAGTGTTTTCTTGATATTATTTGGCACTGTTTCACAATCTCAGCAGAGCACGCAGGGAAAATTAAAATCAAAAGAACTGTCCTGTGATCATCCCAGGACTCATACTGAACATGGTTTCAGTGCACTTAGAACTGTTTGTCTTTACTCATCTATGCCTGTATGCTGTGATGATTTATAATCACACCCAGAAGAGAATGGGTTCCTTTTTAAGTCTTCTTCAGATCAAGGTTTTTTTCCCCTCGTGTTGTGTTAGGGAGGTTTTTTTTGCCACTGTCCCCTCTAGTTTGTTCATTAGGGATCTAACTCTACACACCAATTTTGCCAAAGCTGCTTGCTGACAATGTCTATTTCTTTGCTTTTTTTCCCCTTTTTAAAAAAAAAATCAGCTTTGACTGAATGCTTCAAAGTTGTCAGGGATGCAGTTTTTACACCTAATTGGGCTGGTTGTGGAAAGAGCTGCAGGTGGAGAAAGCAAGTCTACTGAAGGTTTTTGGTGTAAGCTATATTTCAGTGATTGGGTAAGCGAAGAGGATTATGGAGTGGATGATGAGCGTAGCATGTGATGATAAATAGGCGTATTGCAGATATCGCAAATTAGAAATGCATGCACACGACAGTGACTTAGTTTCCCACATAACGACAGAGAAAAATGTGTCTCCCTTTTGCAATGCCTGGGCTAGTTTCAGGTCTTTTTGTAAGGTTTTTGTGATGTAGTTAGGCTGTAAACATGTAACTCCTGGTCAAAACTGATGGATCACGTTTAGCTCATTTGTCAAATTATTTGCGATTACGCTCATGTACAATGGAACGTTTGTGAGTACAGGTGAGTACACGGAGCTGATCGTCTCTTTAAAGTGTTTGGAGAGGCCGTGAATCCGTGACTCATGTCTTCTGACTCCTAGCAGTCGCCCTCTAAGAGGTCCGGACGTCATCCTCCCACGACTGTAACTCATGCAGGGATTTTTTTTGAGCCTATTTACACACAGATAAACAGAGCGCGCAGTGCAGGGAGCCTGCTCTTCACCTCGCATCACTGGCCATGCAAAGTTGTTCCGTCATTGTGACAGAAACCAGTTTGGTGGTGGTCACTGTGTTGGCCTCATTTGTTTTAACAGGGGCAACCACTTCCTTTCAAACTGAACCACCTGCTATCACAGCGTTTTTCTCCTTTTCCTGTTGTGTTCTTTTTTTTCAGCCTGGGCACTTCCACACAGCATGCAGGAGCGACCGAGGACAAATCTTCTCCCGGATGCTGGTTTCACATGGTGGTTTAGATGTGCTCTACCCAGTGTCTAGCACCATTTGAAATCAGTGTTCCTGAAGAAGAATGGCAGCTGTGGAGTATGAACCACATGGGCTACACGAGGAAACGTGCACAGGGATTTATTTATTTTAATACCACTAATCACATCAACACTAGAGTCTTTAGAACAGTAACCTTACATTCACACTAGAGAGCAACAAAGCGACAAAATTTTCTATGTACGTGCAAAGCGACAGCGAGGCATTTGAATGGAGATTTTTTTCAATTCTATGCAAATTAGTTGTGATGCGGATGATTTGAATAATGCCTCGGACCCTTCCAGTGGCACTTGCGGGCTGACGTTTCTTCAGTTCTCTACTGACAGCTTTAGTTACTGCACTTAGTTCCCATTTACTGTTTGATACACAAGAACGGAAGAAAAGTTATAACTGTGGTTTCATCTTGGCCTGTCGTACAAGACCTCTAATTAAATGCGTATAGAGACGTTAGGAAGAAAAGGAATGCTTGGAATGAACCTGGTTGTGTGTATATAGCTAGTACAAAGTATAAACAAGCATCAAACAACCAATTTCACACTGATTAGTACGTTATTAAAGTGCCCCTATTATGCTTTTTCAGATATTACCTTTCATGTAATGTGTTATAGAGCTGTTTGTGAATGTAAAAAGTCTGCAAACTTTCGAAAATCAAAGTGCACGACAAACGGAGTTATTGTCTCCCAAAAGAAAGAACCAATTCTGAACAGCTGAAACGAGTCGTCAGTGGCTGCATCCGAAATCGCACACTTAGCTAGTGTACAGTAGGCGAAAAGCAGTACGCTAGAGGGGTAGTATGTCCAAATTCTCAATAGGCGAGAAATACCCAGATGGCGTACTGAGATTTTGCAGTATGCAATCGATGCACACTACGCGAGTCAAACAATCCCATGATGCAAAGGGACTAGTGCGGACGAGCTCAGAAAAAAAAAACGTGGAAAACAGCGTCGGTGCTTTATAAGTGTTAAACCTTGGTTAAACAGGACTTGTTTAACAATACCCAAATAAATTGTTCACTTTCTTGTGATTCTTCAGTTAAGATTAAGATTCTTGTGTTTATGATGACGTCGAAGGTCACATGACAATGCAGTGTCATGGCGGATTTAGTATGTCCGGGATTGTAGTCAGTATACACACACGCACTGATTAGTACCTACTGTTTCAACGGCATTGCAGTACGTACTGCATCGAATTCAGTACGTACTGTCGTAGTATGTGATTTCAGACTTACTTCCCGCACAAACCTAAGTAGGTTTGTAACAAAAAACCCGTCTCTGTTCTTCATTGGCTGCTCGCGAACAACGTGTACTTTGACCCGCCTTTGTTGTCGTCGTAGTATCCGAAGCACGAGCTGTAAAAACACAGCCCTCATCGGGAAAAGGGGGCGTGGAGAAGCAGCTCATTTGCATTTAAAGAGACACACATGAAAACAGTGTGTTTTTGCTTCCACACAGAAAGGGGCATTTACAGCATGGTATAATAAATGATCCCTGGGGCATTTTGAGCTGAAACTTCACAGACACATTCTGGGGACACCTGAGACTTATATTACATCTTGTAAAAAGGGGCATAATATTTCCTCTTTAAATTGCATCATCGGAACACTGGACACAAGCGACAACAGCAGCAGTTGCTTTACACACACAAGAGACAAACTACAAGCAACATAAGAGATTTGATCTGTGCTAATGTGAATAGAAAATATAAAGAGTGAAAATAATACATTGTTTTTTTGGTTACAGATCCAGCTATCCATTCATCCATTACCATTTATTAAACGACTAACAGTGTTGCTTCTGTACTCGTCTGTCTTTGTTGGTTTTTCTGAACAGCACTGTGTGGGCTTGTAATGGAAGTGTTCCCTCCCTTGTTCTCTCTCACCCAGCCCTCTCCTGTCCTGTCCACTCTCACCCCACCAAACGATGACTGATTTCCTCTGGTGCTTAGAGTCTGCTCCATCTTCTAGCACCATTTGAAATCGGTTATAATACCTGGGGACAAACTCTTCAGTTTCCCATTCGAAGAAGTAGCAGTGTTTGTGTTCCTGCAAGTGCAATCTGACTGCATGTTCCGGTTTAAACCTGCCTAAACCACCTGTCCACCCACCTGTCCACCCACGCTCAAGTAGTGTGCGAATACAAATGTCAGTTTTATTGTGTTATAAATGACTGAATTGTGTTATAGTATGTACCGTATCCTAGTAGCTTGAATTTGTTTCAGGGTTTTGTCTGTGACTTATAAACCACTTCAGAGTATTTTATTGTTCTTATCTGACAGCAGTTTGCTCAGGCTATGAAGGTTTTGGTTTTTTAAAGAAAGAAGTACCATATATTTTCTTTCTTTATTATTATTATTATTATTATTATTATGAATATTGTGGACCATGCTCGAAGCAAGGTAGTTCATGTTATAATTTATGCTACTACAGCTATAAACATTCATTTCATCACCAGCTTGAACAAAATGCAGCTTGTTATTGCAGAGAAACTGCAAGGCACTCTGTTCTGAAGACTTTCTCATGTTGGACAACTTAAAATGGCAGCTTTACCAAAGCATTGATACTGGAGACTCCTTCCCAAATGCTAAGTCAACATCTTTTTTTTTTTTTTTAAATCTGTTTATGTGGAGCGTCCACCATACAAGTCCTTGTGAATGAGTTACTATAGAAACGCTAACATATTAGAAGGTGCACATTAATGTAATCCTATGATTTGAGTTAAATCAGCACCACTGTCTAGAAAATTAATCAACATCTTCTGACCAATCATAATTATGAATTCAACAGCGCTGTAGTATTAAGCCTTGTGCATCAATTAAAAAAGTTACACATAGGTCCATAGAGGACAAAAATGTCCATGTCCAAAAACTGTCATAAAAATAATATATATAATAATAATATATTTATTTCCACTTTCACTGACTTTGATTTTTTTTACCAGAATCAGTTCTGATCATAATTACAAAACATTCATTCATTTTCAGAATTGTAACCCTTTAAATGCTGGTTTGTTTACATAATGCCACAGATGTCTTTTTTTTTTTTTTTTTATAAAAAAAGAAAAATAGTAATTATTTCCCATATACTAAATGCTAAACAGATTTTTTTCCTTTGATTATTACAGTCTTTGATATGTCAGTGATTAACAACATTAATTTTGATGCATTCATATTTTTATGCAGTGTCAAATATTTATTTCCACTTTCACTGACTTTGATTTTTTACCAGCATCAGTTCTGATCATAATGACCAAACATTCATTCATTTTCAGAATTTTAACCCTTTAAACGCCAGTTTCTTTACATAATGCAAAAATCTTCAAAGCTCAGTAATCTTCTTTGACTCATATACATGGGGTGGGATTTGTGATTTCCAGTACAATATCATTTCTTTCTTTCAAACTGTTCAAACACACATACAATTTTCAGGACACACATACAGACCACAACTCTGATATATATACAAACACACACACAGTTGTAGCTGCATCATTTGGTCTGCAGTGCTGTATAATACAGCAGAATCAGAAAAAAGGAAAAGCATGGATTTTCCCGCACAGGCTAAACCTGAGAAAATACTACACATTTCAGACAATTTTTAAAAAATTCAATTTTTTTTAAAGTTTTGTCAACAAAATAAAAGCCTATTAACACAGAATGCATGATTTTATGCTTAACCGTCACGGGGATTAAATATTGCAGTTTGAATGGGTTTCAATGGGACATTTTTGTCCTTAGCGTCCTGAGTGTAACTATTTTGTGTACCTAGTTTAAAATAGACTTATGAAAGCAAATGAGGGTGAAATATTAAAATTCCAATAAAATACACACTGTTGTTTGCATTAACACAGACAAAATGATAAAAAAATTTTTTTATAAAATTCTTAAAAAGACAAAAATGTCCATAAGGACACACAAGGGTTAAGCATGTTTGTGTATGCATGTGTTACTAGCTTTGGCAAACTTAATTGTGAAGCTCATCAGTAAATAAGACACTAAACTGCCAATGTTTTAAACATCCTGTATATGAATTTAATAAAGAAGAAGCGAAATGATTTCACCGCTTCAACATCAGCTGAACTGGTAGAGACAGTGCTCAAGGCTCAACACGTTCTCATTATTTGTAATAAAGATGTCAGTCAATTTTAAAGCTCTCAGGAATGTTTCAAGTATTAATTTTCACATGGTTTGCAGTTTTGCTGTTCTGATTTTGGCTTTATGTCCTGACAAAAAAAAGAGACATGCTTTAGTCTATTGCCACAATTCACAGTAAGAGAACAAACAACCACGAGCCAATCTTCAATTTATGCTCCAGTAATTTAATTTCATATTCTGCCCTTTTCATTTTCAGTCTTGCGTGCTTCCTCTGTAGATAATTGTTTTGTTTCTGCAGATAGAACAGATAGTGCACTAGTCTTTTACAGACATCTGGTGAAAATTAAATAGGTATTATTACTTGCAACAGATGCTTCATATTTAAAATGCGAGATTAATAGAAACATCAGCTATTCTTACTCAGGGGTTGTTGACAGAGCAGTCAGAAATGTCCTGGACAATAAATAAAGATGTTAATCTCAGACCAAATAATGAATTCAAATGTTTAGTATTTACTTACCACAATTAGGTTTTAAATGTTTACCTCCACAGGACTCAAGAGTGAAGCTGTGACGGTCTCGTCACATTCATCCTGCAGTGTAAAATGCCTTGTAATGTGGGTATTATGGGTAGTCTATTGGCAAATGAGACACTTTCCTACTACAGGGATCTCCATAAATGTGATGATGCCTTTTCACACTTAAAAAGATGGTGTTAATCTGGCATTTATTTCAAATATTGTAACCCTGTACTTTACATATATGGATGAACATGGATGAACTATGCTATAACTATACTACAACAATTGAATTTTAAACAAATCAAATATTAGTAAACATATTTAGTAAACATTAGTTAACATATTATATGGGTAGTCTATTGGCAAATGAGACACTTTCCTACTACAGGGATCTCCATAAATGTGATGATGCCTTTTCACACTTAAAAAGATGGTGTTAATCTGGCATTTATTTCAAATATTGTAACCCTGTACTTTACATATATGGATGAACATGGATGAACTATGCTATAACTATACTACAACAATTGAATTTTAAACAAATCAAATATTAGTAAACATATTTGTCTCATCACAGCAAACCAGTGACTACATTTCCCATCCTGCACTGCGGCCTGCAAACATGGCCGCCATGGACTGCAATTCCCAGAACACTCGTTCATTCTAATCACGCACACCTGCATGCAATTTCACACACACACTCCACAGTATAAAGACACTGTTTTCTACAATGTCTTTGCGAAGTATTAGTGTTACCATTGTACTGAGCGATATTACCCTGTCCCTTGTTTTGTTTCATGGTTCTTGATCGTATTCTCGTTTCTCGTTCCCGATTCCAGCCTTGCCCTGGTTATGCCTGTTTGCCAATCGCCTGACCCTTTGTCTGTTTCTTGACCTCTCTATTGTCTCGTGTTTTGGATTTGTCTGCCTGACTATCTCTCATTAAACTCTTACCTGCATTTGTATCCGTCCTACCTTCATTACGAGGAATACATGACTATTTAAATTATGTTGTCGTATTTCACATTAATATGTTGCCATATGTACTTCATAATACTAAGGTTACAGCTAAATTAACATAATAATACATAATAATACATAATAATGTGCAAAACAGGCAAAATGGCATCCAACAGCTCTTCTTTCTTTAACCTAAATACTGAAAGCAAAATACACTATATGGTATGGCCAAATGTTTGTGGATACCTGGCCATGACGCCCATATGTAGGCCTTTCTTAAACTGTTGCCACAAAGTTGGAAGCACACAATTATCTATAATGTATTTGCATGCTGTAGCATTACAGATTCCCTTCACTAGAACTAAGAGGCCCAAACCTGTTCCAGCATGACAATGCTCCTGTGCACAAAGCCAACTCCATGAAGACATGGTATCTCAAGGTTGGAGTGGAAGAACGCGAGTGTCCTGCACAGAGCCCTGACCTCGACCCCACTGAACACCTTTGGGATGAACTGGAACACTGACTGCTCCCCAGACCTCCTCACTCAACATGAGTGCCTGACCTCAGTAATACTCGTGTAGCTGAATGAACACAAATCCCCACAGCCAGGCTCCGAAATATAGCAGAAAGCCTTTTCAGTTCTTATATCAGCAAAGGAGTGACTAAATCTGGAATGGGATGTTCAACAAGCACATATGAATGTGATGGTCAGGTGTCCACAGACGTACGGGCATATAGTGTAAATGCACAAATACACTACATTTTCATCTGCCATATTGCTTTGCTTTCAAAAATAAATGTGTTGTTAATCTTCATAATCTTGTATAAAAATAAAAAAAAATTGTCCTGCACTTTGTAATTGATTACATTTTCACTGTTTCAATGATGACTGTCAATATTATCATGAACATGCATAAATCCTGATGCAGCTTGGCCAGACATTTGTTAGCAGAATGTAATGTTGGGTTTTTTTGCGGGGAAAAAAAACCTCAGGTGATCAATTTTGATGTTTTCAACCCAGGACTGAAGACTGGATTTACCACTGATTATTCAATCCTTCTTTCTTAAATGGATTCTTGAACTTCCTCTCTAGAGTAACAGCTTGTGTTTTCAAACATGCACTGTTGAAGCTGTGATGCCCTCTGTTGGCTAAAAATGTTAACACTATAAACATTCACAGCTGTATGTTTCAGCAAAGCCAGACAACAGAGAGCAGCTTAATAAAGTTGAGGAATGTGTAAAGCACATTAGTCACTGAATCTTATTAACGTCCTTCTGCCTAATTCTGACAAGACAGAAGTACTTGTACTAGGACCACGTGCAGCTAGAAGAAAACTTTCTGATCACACAGTAACTCTGGATGTCCTTTCTGTTTCGTCATGTGCAGCAGTAAAAGACCTTGGTGTAATTATTAACTCCAGTCTATCATTTGAAGCTCATGTAGATAATATTACTAAGATAGCCTTCTTTCATCTCAGAAATATTGCTAAGATAAGAAATATAATGTCATTACATGATGCAGAAATTTGACTTCATGCTTTCATCACCTCTTGGTTGGATTATTGTAATGCAGCTGCTAGTGTCCTTACTAGAACCAGAAGATATGATCACATCACCCCGATCTTATCCACACTGCATTGGCTCCCAGTGAAATCCCGCATTGATTATAAAATACTATTATTAACTTATAAAGCACTGATTGGTCTTGCGCCACAGGACCTGAGCAAACTTTCGGTCTTTCATGATCCGCCAGGCCTACTTAGATCAAAAGGTGCTGGCTATTTGTTGGTACCTTGAATAGCGAAGGCTACAGCCGGGGGAAGAGCTTTCTCTTACAAAGCCCCACAGTTATGGAACAGTCTTCCAATTAGTGTTCGGGACTCAGACACAGT
>JANDJT010000092.1:16992729-17029170 GCA_024331685.1 Stegophilus panzeri | reverse complement strand
TTTACACACTTAAAATCTGTATCCTGTGTTTATATATTTCTGTAAAGCTGCTTTGAGACAATGTCCATTGTTAAAAGCGCTATACAAATAAAATTGAATTGAAGCATAATGGCATATTAAAGGAAACAGCCAGTATCTGTATTTGTAATCAATATGTGATCATCAATTGTATAAAAGGTTTATTTTATGATTAAAATATGAGTTGAGTTGATCTTTTTTGTTTAAACATTTTAGTGACATTTCTTATTGATAGTTTTAGTGAAATTCTCTCCAGCGGTATCTCACCACGCCAGGGAGCATTGTGCTGTAGTAGAACAGTTTATTGGAGCCTCACCAGGAGTGCTGACGCAGTGCTCAGTTATTCCAGTGGGCACATTTATATGTCCTGAAATAAATCTTTAGAGAGCAGCTCATTTGTTAGGAGTTATGCCTTCTGGGAATTCTTCATGCTTTATTAGCCTAAGCTGCTCAGAGTCAAACGTATAATTAAAATGCCTTCTTGTTTTATATTTGTAATATTGTAATGGAGTTGTTTGCTCAGTTGATGTTAATAATATATGGTGTTCTTTAAAACAGGATCTGTATTGTGTGGGTTTGGCTGTAATTTTGGAATAAAGTGAAATGTGTCATGGTGGTTTCTGCCTTCTCATTTTTCTTACTGTTACATTTTTGAGTATTTGTTTTTACTGAATAAAGTTTTTGTTAGGTGCTAGCGCTTGAGGATGTTCAAGAGAATTAAGTTGCCTGCCAGAGCTGCTTCTTCTGTGAATGTAAGATTTGTGATCTGAAGTGAAAGCACATTAAATAGCAATATCTACTATCTCAAATGCTTGCAACACGAAGAGAACTCCAAAGAAAATGCATTTAATTCATTTATTTATTCATTCATCTACAGTCATGGGAACACCCTGGAGGAGATGCCAATCCATCGCAGAGCACCATGCACACACATTCACACACTCATTCACACATACCATAGGAGAAATTAATCATAACCAACCCACATACTGGAATGTTTCTGGAGGTGGGAGGAAACATGAAAATCCAGAGGAAGCCCAAGCTAAGTCGTGTAAAACATGTGAAACTCTGCACAGATATTATGCTGTGGCCAGGGTCGAACTGGGGATGCTGGAGCTGTGAGTTAGCAATGCTAGCTTTACTTATTAATTTAACGTACATTATTTAAAATTAATAATTTACTTTTTCATAATAATGGTTGTACTTTCAAAAGTGACCTTGTAAATGCATATTACAATATCACTGAATGAGCGAGTGTACTTTTCTTCTTCCTATGATCTTCAGGAAATTCATCCATTGAGCATTTTTTTTTCTGACTTGACACCTAGTGTTCATAGGATAGACTCTGGATCCACCATAACCTTGATCAGGATGGAGTGGTTACTGAAGATAAATGAATGTAAATTTTTAAGTAAACCATTAGTAAATCAGTGTCTTTAGTGTTATGATAATTGCATAAAAGTTTAGCAGCTAATCAACTGCCCCATTGGAAAAATAAAATAAAAAATAAAATAACAATAGAAACCATCACAGAATTTGTCATGGTTTTAATGGTTATAATGGGAATTGTATGGATTTTAAATGCTATTGTAATGGTCCCTGTGGGTTGCTACTGGTAATTTGTTGCCTTCTATTGGTGGCATGTTATGTCTCATCGATACCATTAAGGACCAATAATGGTAATTAGTTAGTTAGTTAGTTACTGTTACATTTATATAGCGCTTTTCTAGACACTGAACGTGCTTTACATAGTATTGGGGGTCATCTCCTCAACCACCACTAGTGTGTAGCAGCCACCTGGATGATGCGATATTAGTGGAGAGGAGAGTGATGTAGCCAATTCAAAGATGGGGACTACTAGGGGGCCATGATAGATAAGGGCCAATGGGGTAATTTTGCCAGGACACCTGGGTTATACCCCTAACTCTTTTACGATGAGAGTCCTGGGATTTTTAATGACCAGTAATGATTTTAATGATTAGTTGATGGTTTATAGTGGTATTTGTAGTGGAAACCATTACAATTTATGTGATGGTTTCTATTATTTGTTTGTTTTTCCCCCAGCATGGACAGTTTGTGTATATCTAATACTATGCTAAAACACTAAAATGAGATAAATGTAAACAGTTAAATGCATATTTTCTTAAATTCAGTGTTTTAATTAAAATGAAATACATTTTTAACAGGAAAAATGGCACCCTAGTACATGGAATCCATTAAAAAGTCGTGTCTTTATCTTTATCTCTGTAGGAACTAACAGTTTGTGTTTGTAACCAGCAGATGGCACGACTGTGTATATGTGCTTGATGTTTTTCCACAAAATAAGCGCTTTGGTTTGGCTTTTTATTCAAATACAAAAGCAGTTGACAAGTTCACTGGTATTTACCAGCAAATAAAACACAGTCGCTTCCCAGAGCAAACACCAGAATGTCAGTTGCAACAATGGCGCTTTGCACTGTACACAAAATAACCGCTTTCATAATAACCCCGCCCATTCAACCCTCCGTATCCTAGCAACCACGACCTATTCTCTTTCTTATTGGTCACGATTCAAGTTTCCGCCATATTCAAACACTTGCCCTCCATATCAGTCTGGGTTTACACATTTCCCTTCAGTTTACATTGCAGAAATATAGAATTATTTTTGTTGTTATTGTTGTCGTTTATATCGTACATCTTCAGTTTAAAATGGAGGAAATAGATGTGACACGAGAAGCGGGGCCGGAGGCGAGGAATGAGAGACCGAAGAGAAAAGCGAGCTGTAAGAGAAAGTCGAGTGTCCTCGCGCCGGATTCTTCCTCCCCCGGGAGCAGCAGCAGTAGCAGCCAACGGTGAGGAGAAAATGGCGGCGAGCTGAAAGGCTAACGCTTCATATCTAACTTCATTTTAACTCCACTTCCTGGCGCGTCGGCTTGGTGTGCAGTACTATTCATGCGTAGACATTCTTCATACTGTCATGGCGCAAAACGTATTGTTTGCATCATAAACGGTTCTCGCTCTGTTCGCATGACTTTTTATTTATTTATTTATTTATTTATTTATTTATTTATTTTTTAAATTAAATATAGACTTATTGCTTTGATGTGTTTTGAAGCCTGTATCTTGTGAGTTGTGAGTTTATCCCAACTTGCCTAAGCTAACGTTTAGTTTAATTTGAGCGTTTTGTGATTTTAGCTTGTGAGCTAACTTCATTTGTTTACCGCACACCTCAAGTACAGAACCCATGGTGAAAAGCCTCTTCTTTATAAAATAAATAAAAGAGGGAGAGAGAAAGAAAGAAAAACAATGAGTGAGATATATAAGCTGTACCTCTGGCTAATCAGCACAAACATTTTAAACTTTTGTTTGTTTGTTGTTGTTTTTTTTAAATAAATCTAATTAACTATAGTGGCAGGTGGCTGACTTGTGTAATTCCTCCTGTCGCCACATGGTGGCGCTACACACACACACACACACACACACACACACACACACACACATGAGTTCTTCAGCATGGAAAAAAAAAATCACAGCAATGCTTCTGTTATGAGCCACAGATAAGGCAAATTTACACTGGCGCTCATGTTTAATCTTTCCCATGATCCTCAGAAAAGTATTGCACATTATAACATTGGCCATTTTGGGAAAAGAAACTACAGGGTGTCTCCATACCTATGACTACGTTTACATGGACAGCAGTAATCTAATTCTTGACCTGAATAAGACAATATTCTGATTAAGGTGTTTACATGAGTTGCTTTTAGAATATTCCTTTCATGTTCAGGTTTTACATGTTATAGAACATAGATCGCTTAATGGCACACGTCATTACGTCCCCACGCCGTCCGACGTTCCCTCCGAATTTCACGTATCGACATACAGTTGGTCTTCGTTCTGGTACCGTATACAGTTTTGGGTGTTTTTATTTAAAATTTTTACGAATGCTTCAAGTGCGGTTAATTATTCGTCATGCTATACGTGCAAATAGACGACTGCTTGAAGCCGTGGGCTGCGTCCCAAACCACGTACTTACCTTCTATATAGTAGCCGAGATACATGTATTTCACCTACTACAGGCCTATAGTAGGTAAGTACACGGTTTCGGACGCAGACATGCTCCCTTGTTTGCCGTCAAACGGTTGAGCACTGCAGTGTGTGTACGTGTCCTGTCGCAAAATGCGGTGAAATCTCCCACACGGCGTTAATAGTGTGATTAAGGTGTGTACATGTCTGTAATATAATGTGACTAAAACAGGAATACTCCACACGTCTTAATTCTATTTGTGTTTACTTCGAGTATGACTTTAGTCGGATTAAGGTAATTAAAAATTGCTGTTTACATGCTAGTTTCTTGCTAGGTACTATGAAACTATAACTATGAATTGAAGCAAGAGAACATATATATATATATATTTTTTTTGTAATTGTGTCTGGTCTGTAGCTGTAGAGTGATATATGATAGCTTATTGGTCTTTGAGAACAAAGCTTTTTTCACACCGATAATGTGATCTTAATGACCCTGCTAATATTTTCTCATCTGTGCAATGCACTCCTTGGAAATGTCTGACGTGATTACTTTGCTACCCCGTCCCTATCATCCCTACATTAAAAACAAACGCACACGCCCAAGCTGCTTTTGAGTTACGCACACTTATTCATCATTATTCCCACCCTATAAATAACAAGTTGAAGTTTTACTCTAATCCATTGTTCGCATTCTTAGGCTATAGGCCCTCAGCGTCGTCATCTTTACTGCCCGCTCTCGAACACGGGGCGTTTGTAACGCTCAGGAGGAAGGTTTCCCACGCAGAATAACTCTAAGGTTATTCACATGTACAGAGTGGTAGAAAAGGTTATGGCTGCCAGTACACATTACCACACAGGTATTCTCAATGAGGTTTAATCTTGTTTTGATGTAGGCTTATTGTTCTGGCTTTGAGGTAAGAGTGTGTCAGAAATGGCCTGTGGCATTTGTGTGGGTGTGAGGAGGAGTCTGTAAGCGCTAGACTGTGTGAAATACTGAATTGTTCTGTTTACGCCCTCCAACCTTCCAGATTAATTCGAGGGTGTGTTTGAGCGTCTGTTGGAGGAAGGGTGGGTTTCGGAGGGAGGGTTGTTTACTATTTCATCAAAATATAGCGAAGGATTTACCTGTTTAGTTCAAATCTAATTTATTTCAGTGATAAATATGGTAGCCAACCCATCGGGCAATGAAAGAAAGTATGACGGTGTTCCTGTGCACAAAACGAGGTCCATGAAGACATGGCTTGCCAACGTCGGACTTGAACTTGAGTGACCTGCACAGAGCCCTGACCACAACACCACTGAACACCTTTGGGATGAACTGGAACACCGAATGCACCCCAGGCCGCCTCACTCAACATCAGTGCCTGACTTCGCTAATACCCTTGTTGCTGAATGAACATAAATCCCCACAGCCACGCTCCAAAATCTAGTGGAAAGGCTTCCCAGAAGAGTGGAGGTTATTATAATAGCAAAGGGGGAATAAATCTGTTCAACAAACACATTTGGGCGTGATGGTTAGGTGTCAACATACCACATAGCGTTTAAAGCCAGTTAAATGCATTTAATACAGATACAGTATATGAATTACTGGGAGTGGACGGGTTTGAAGCCGTGGTCAATATCCGTCCATCCAGTTTCTGTACCGTTTATCCTACACAGGGTTGCGGGTAGCCTCGAGCCTGTCCCAGGGGACTCTGGGTACGAGGTAGGACGAACCCTGGTCAATATCATCATCATCATCTGATAAAGCTGTTAATGTCGCATCTCGGCCGATGAGTGTAGTGCAGCAGGCAGTGGGATTCAGAAGCATGAGCTATAGTATAGCCGCACCACCATGAAGCTCCTGATTTAGTATTTTGAAACACCAAGCCAACTGTCAGCTGTCAGACACCGTTGACCCTCAGTAGTATTTTCATCACATGCTGCACTGTCGGCCCTTTGCGGTACTACAAGAGCATACAGAATCAGCAGTGGAGGCTGGCGGGAGAAAGAGCTCTGATTGTTTAGCTGAGCAAATTGGTGCTGAGGGAGTTTTTCTTATTTCTTTAAGTGCGTCTCCATGCGTGTCCTGTCCTTGTCGAGACAAACGTATTTGCCAAAAGAGATGTTCATGGTCACTCTAAAGCGACGCCACTGATTGATGACGCATTGCACATGTCTTAACAAATCTACATGTACACTATGCTGTGATTTACACACTGAACAAACATCAGTGAAGAGTTTGCATAGCATAAAATATTATGACTTCCCGTGTGTGTTTTTAAAAAAAATTATTTTAAACAAATAATTCAAATTAATTCATGCACATTTAATTGACTTTTCTATAAAAGTTTTATTTGAATTTTCATTATCAGTAAAACTGGTTGGGTTGACTAACCACTGCAGCTTTAGCTCACTAGGTCCATGCCTTTTACACCAGCACCCACCTAATGCAGTCCCGGAAACAACCTAAGCATTTCTTACTCTCGCACACGGACACAGAGAGAGTTTGGGCTTGCTTGTTATTTCCTGTGATCAATCATCAAACATAATCCATCATTCATGTGGAAATTCTTCTCAGCCTTTAGGCAATTACTGCTCTTTCTTTCATTTTTCTCTCACCCATATCACATTCTCTTTCACAGATCTGCTCAACTATTATACTACAGTGATATGATCCCTCACATCACACCTACCCTCATACACTAGACATGAGCTCACTTCTTTTCCTAGCAACAATGTTCAGGAGTTTTGTAAGGATGATGCACAGCTCGCTCAACTACAGGTTTGTACAAGAGGCTGCATTTGACAAGCATAGGTAGGGTTTGGCTACAGCATTTGTGAAATAACACAAAGCGCCTGCTTATTTCTACTTCTCTCATGTTTTGCAGCGTGCTTCAATCCTCACTGTTTCTTTTACTTTCCTTCTTGTGTTTGATTGTTCTCCAGGAAAAAATGCTCCACCTTCATCAAACTATCATTACAAGCGCACACTCCTAATCAACGTTTACACTTTTAGGTAGTGCTGGAACTGTGAATATAGCACTGCGACCATTAATAGTGCAAGTGGTCTCCTCGTCAGGCGCTCCACCCGTTGCATACAGAGCATCGGATATCTTTTGTGCACTTTTCTGACTCCTACCTTCAGAATGTTGAGGGTTGAAACCTGATTGGCTCACCTCAGTAAAAGTTTCAGAGCAAGATATAGCCACTGGACTTAAGTGTCATAGAATCTTATCGAAGTTATTAGAGTTTTGCGTAGCTGCTTGGGCAGACCCCAGTGAGGACCGAGCGACCATTTATAGACCACCGTGACTCGGCACACATCTCTGTTAGCTGTGGCCACATTCCCTGTGTGCTACAATAACACATGGATGAGAGAAGAGGGACAGCAGCTGAAAGGAGGCAAATGTCGTGTCCCAGAGGAGAGTTTACCGCAGAACGAATGCCTCAGTGCTCGTGTGCCTTTAAAAAGTTTCATCAGCGAGGGGGTGGATATGACATGTTATCCCTCCATCCTTCCATCTAATCAATTGGCAATGAATACAAAGGGTCAGAGTCTGCATGGTGATTTACGCGGTCTACTACTTATGAATTGAGAGGTGAAATATCTCTCAATACTTTTCTTTCTTCTTCTCTGTATAGGTATAAAATAGGAGTAAAAACAACTTATTAGGAAGCTTTGTTGCTTCCTTCCTTTACAAAATCTTCAGTCAGCATTTTATATTTACACTTATGGCATTGGTAGACACTCTTATCTCATTTTTACAACTGAGCAGTTAAGGGTTAACGACCTTACCCAAGCTGGGATTTGAACTCATGACCTTTTGATCAGAAGGCCAGTGTCTTAACCATCAAGCTATGGCAGGTCTGTAATGCCTTGCACCAAAATAAGAAACTTGATTTAGGGAGCTTTAAAATACCATATTCGAAGGAAAGTAATTGGTGTAACATAAACTTATCAATGAAGTTATAATGTCTAATGTTCCAGCTACATGGCTAGTGCTAATACGCAGTGTCCTGGTTAATTATGTCGTAATTAACTGAGGAAGTTAAAATAATCAGCTGTACAACCCTGGTGCAAAGCTTTTATTGCATACAAGCCAGGGATGTGAAGTAATTACAGTTACAAAGGGCATTTTTTTTTTTTGTTTCAGGGTGTCTTTAATGTAGATTTACATAGATAATGTAGATGTACCACAGGAACATCTGAGAACAACGGAGTCCGTTCCCGAGCCCTAGCTGTTATCTGTAATGAAAAAGTCAATACTTGCACTGTGGTTGAAGTGATCCACTCAGATGGAGTCCGTGGGTGGTAGCACCGGTCAGACTCACTCACACACTGCAGATTAGCTGATGAATGCAAGAATATTTCAGTGTGTTAGGGAGGGGGTTCTCACCTGTGCAGCTGAAAAAGGACTCGTTATCTGTGTCAACATGACCCCGCACGCACAGTTGTTTCCAGGCCCCAAATAAAGAGCTGCGCTGCTTTCGGACAAAGAGAGGGAATTAGGAGGAGAAGACGTGGTGCACTGGATCCTCTGAATGAGTGCAGAAGCTAGGGGATTAAGAGTTGGTGCGATGGCTCATGTTTGACAGCTTCGTTCCTCTCCGCCTGCTTTTGCAACCATCAGCTGAAGATGCAGCATCACGGAAAGCAGCGCTACACCAGGCTCGGGGTGTGGTACGTAACGTGTGTTTGATATTAAGTTATAGGAATGGAGAAATGCAGATGCATGACTCTGGTGTGAATGGATGACCAGTTCATTAGCTAGTCCACAGGGTAAGTAAAAGCTCCAGTCTGCTAGACATTTTCATGTTTTTGTTGCCCAGAAACCTGACTAGGCAGAATAAATGGTCGCTAAGGTAATGTAATAGTGTATGACGAACAAGTTCATGCCTTAAGTGACTAAGGGCAATGAACAAATATATGGCCTTCAGACCCATGTGTACTTCTTGAGCAACCCATTCCAGATTTATTCCTCTTTTATTGTTAGAATAACCTCCTATTTTCTAGGAGGGCTTTCCACTAGGTTTTGGAGCGTAGCTGTTGGGATTTGTGTTCATCCAGTCATGAGCGTTAGTGAGGTCAGGTATTAATATTGGGCGAGGAGGCTTGGTGTGCAGTTGGCGTTCAAATTCATCCCAAAGGTGCTCAGTGGGGTTGAGGTCAGGGCTCTGTGCAGGACACTTGAGTTTTTCTACTCCAACCTTGGCAGTTCATGTCTTCATGGAGCTCTCTTTGTGCACAGGGGAGTTATCATGCTGGAGCAGGTTTGGGTCTCTTGGTTTCAGTAAAGGGAAATTGTACTGCTACAGCGTACAAAGACGTTCCATACAATTGTGTGCTTCCAACTTTATGGCTACACACAGGGAAGAACCACATATGGCCATGATGGTCAGGTGTCCTATAAGTATAGTGTAAATGCATTCTGGTGATGGGGATGACCGTGTAGACATGAGGACTATTCGGACTGGATTAGTTTTACGTGGGTAGAGCAGATCGCAGAAGTGAGCACAAGCAAGGAAACTCCACAGAATACACAGGAGCTTGCAATTTTTCAGAGTAACTGCAGATTTGGGTTAAGATGCATCATGTGACGTCATCGCAATGTGCATTCAGCCAAAGCCCTCTTCGATTCATGTGCGTCGAAGACAAGTACAGCTTTAAGGTCTCATTTACCAACAAACACCGCTGTGAAAGACCGTGCGAAACAATTTCCTGCAACTGAAATTTCGCCAATTCGAAAAAACTTCACACAAAAAAGCCGCAGCAAAATCAAACATTTTGGTTGCATCAATCACAAAAAACTGCTAGATCTGGTAATGTAATTATTCCCAAAGTATCTCTGGGATTTTAGTCTTGGCACAATATATTGTTAGTAATTATTTATGTACTGCATGTGCACCTCTCTGGAAAGATTTTGCAGTATTTTCCCTTCTATAAAATGACCAGTGGAAACTAACTCAAATAATAGCGATCCCATCCAAACACGCTGGTGAAGAGTTGATTTTCTGTAGAAAAAGGGGTTTTGCGCTTTTTCTTTATTATAAAGACACTCCAGGAAGTGCTCTTTTCTTTTTCCTCCTGCCCACACCAAAACAAACCCAAATATAATCTGATGTTTAAAAGACCCTGATAGAGACCGAAGCGTTTTGGAGGGGTTTAGGTAAGGTACTGAGTTCCTAGCACAGGTACAGACTACATACGTTATGATCACGTGACCTTGTGCTCAAGCCCAACCTGCACACTGATCTAACAGGATGTCCTGTATTTGTCTCTGTTAAGGTTGGCGCACTTTGGTTCTAAGAAAAATATCAGCGTATGACCTTCGAGTCAGGATTAGTATTCTTTTGCTTACGCTACCCTGCAGAATTTAAGTTTTGAAATCAGTTATACGTAAATAGTGGTTTGTGTTTTTAACAGTTGCTCTTATTTCATGACTCTCATTTTGTTTGCCACAGGTCTGCTTTGAGAAGAGGAAGTTCTTTCATCTTTCCTACACCCGGCCCTCACTGGGACTTCACTTTGGTGAGTAAACGATCGTCTTTCATAGTACAAGCCCTAGAATGGCTATTGTGAGGAGTAGTCGACATTCCACACGGATATTTCTGCACTTTATGTGCGAGGTATTTTTAGTGGAGATCAACCTCGAAAGCTAGGAGACATTTTTTTATGGATAAAGTGGTCCACTTGTCACCCAACACCTCGCAGGGCTTTTGGACAAATTGAAGAGACTATAAAGCCTGTCAGAGTGTGTGTTTATGGGTTTAGTGCAAAGAGCACTTCTAATCTCTTCTCCTCCTGGTTTAAACAATGTCTCTTGGTGTGTGTGTGTGTGTGCGTGCACGTACGTGTGCGTGCACATCTGGGGAAGCTGTTGTGGAGTTTCAGAGTGGCTCTTCCTGTCCAGTGTCGACAGTGCTGTTCTGTTCATCCTCACGTGCAGCTCTTCCTTGGGTTTGCTCATCTAGCCTTAGATTATTAGCCGTCCTCTTTTCCTTTTCCAGCTGGTAACAGACTAAACTCTCTAGCCTGTCTGTGTGTATGTGCTGCATTAACATTTCAGACTTTATGCTTTTCATGTTAATATCTTCACTAACGAGGGTTTCTGTTTTGTACATATTACAACATTGAACTTTGACTAGAACACTGCAAAAGGCCATTAGAGTGCCCCATACATACAACACGAGGGTTCTTAAACATTATCGCAGGAGTGCGGTTATACTGAATATCAGTTACTCAACATTAATTTCTTATTTAGAAAACTGTTGTATAGAAGCAATATCGCACTCGTAATTGTGCGCTTATACTGAATCTCGGCACAGCTGTGATTGGGCCTTAGGCGGCCCAGTATTATATCGAGTAACTGACATTTTGGACACAATATGGCCAAATAATTTGTTTATCTTTAGTACATTCGCCTCACACCTCCAGGGTTGGGGGTTCGACTCCCGCTGCTGCCCTGTGTGTGCGGAGTTTGCACCTTCTTCCCGTGATACGGGGATTTCCTCCGTGAACTCTGGTTTCGTCCCCCAGTCCGATGCTATGTGAACAGAAATAGAGCCCAAAGAAGCCACACTCACTTTATAGCCCGTCAACTAGCCGGCTGGCTAACTCTCAATGATCTGTAAATTCCTGTTAATGGTGCATTTGGTAAAATTAGCTTCCCTTCTTCCTTTTCATCTTCATCTGACGAGCTTTTATATAAAAATGTATCTTCTGTCCAACGATGATGTTTCTAACTCTACTGTAGTACGGCTTTAGTGGGATTTTACGTTGTGAAAACACACAAGCGGAGTGATGCACACAGAGAAACGTCCCAGTGAGCTTATAATAAATACAAGCACTCTTGGAATGCTGCTCGACAAATCAGATTAGTGGACCGGAACTAACTGTTGTATAATAGTAAGAAAGAATATTCTGGCTATTTATTGAAGCCAGAGGACTTTCCACCCAAGCAACCCATTTTAATTTAAATTGTTATAAGATTCAGTTGACATTATTTATAGACATGACCTAACTTTTATAATGATGAGTTTCCAAAACTTGTTATTAAAAAAAAAAAATTGTTACAGACCCCTGGTTCTCCATCACGGACCCCACTTTGAGAACCATGACTATAAACAGAAAAGATTATTATAAACTACAGCTATATAAATGAGGAGATTGGAGAATAAATGTGCGATTTTAACTCTGTACATGTTTTAGTAATGACCTCATAATAAACATAATATATTTTTATCTTGTCGTGTTTAACTTTCCGAGTCTGAAGATGTGAAGGGTTCAGGTAGAATCTTCACGGTGCCACAGTGTATAATGATCATAAATCCACTGGGATAGGAATTATTAATCTTGAGTAAAGTTCATCAGTTATTTAGCATTGTTCAGTTTGGCACCATCATTTTTAATGGTTATTAGTCCATATTAAAAGAACAGTGGAAAACATGCTGGACTTTTAAGCAACTTGAGACTAGGCTTGCTGCGATAGCCGGTGTTGGGGCCGCACACCGATTACATCACTTGCTCACTGCGGCACCGCCCCCACTGTCGTTTTGCCATTTTGCCATTTAAATAAATTAGTTCGGTTACAATTAAAAACTGTAACACCCAACACCCCCCCCCCCCCCCCCCCCCCCCGACTTTCTGCTAATTCAAAAGTGAAACACGCACGGGCATTCATAAGCGAGGGGGGAGAGCCCCCCATACCTGCATTACCGGTGTTGTCACATGTCTATTGGTCACATCCCTACTTGATACCTGTATCAGTGCTTTATTTCCATAGATACTTCAGGTTGAATAGTAAAAAACATAGTATAACTACATATACATTTCATAGTTTAAATATCAATGACACCTTAAGGTCATCAGATTTTTCTCCCCATGCAACTTGTTTTAGTGAAGGTTTGCTTTCTTGTTTTACAATAGCTATAATGACTACTACATTAGGCAAGGTTAATCCCTTCATATGAGCTCAAATGCCTTTGCGTGACTGTGGGCCAGCTGCTGCAGATAAACATCTGATCCTACGATACCTCAAGCCTTCCTTTGTCCAGCGCTGCCTCTCACCGTCATAAGAGAACGTACAAAGCTCCCATTCCTCCTGGATCAGTTAAGTGCCATTTGAAGTAAATGTAAACTGGTGTCTGATTGAGAACAGAGCGCAAGAGGCCCGATTAGAAAGGAAACAAAGAGGCCGGGTGAATTCCACCGTTTATGAAGGCCAAGTGAAACTCTAGCCATCATTCCTCCGAGGCGAATCGGAGGGAGAGGAAGAGAAGCGGGTTCTTCATCCTGTGCCAAATGATTGCTTTGATATAAAGGTATTCTTTTCCCCACAGAATACGTACACGCATTAGCTCATCAGATGAACACATGGCGCTCATTAAGCTTCCAGTTGGTGCTTCATTATCTCACCTTCAAAACTGTATTTTGGTAAAAGTTTCACATAGCCCACCTCGTCCTTTTTGAAATATCTCTGCGCCCAGGTGAAGGAGGGAGGGAGTTTGATATGGACACACATCCATGGCCTGACTTAAAGCAGGTTGGGAAGCCTCAGGGCAAATACAGAATAATGTGTTTTCACTGGTTTCCTTGGACAGTTTGTTTGAAAGATGGCCTTGGCGTGTCTATAATGTTGAGATTTCTTGGGTTTTCCTGAGCTGTTCCAAACTACACACAAAACCTTACTCTTAAGTATGAGCAAAGTGACAAGAGGAGGAGAGGAGATTTGCTGTCACTGAAAACCGAGGAGCTTGTTTGTGTTCGAGACAGACAAAGTATTTTTTTTTTTCTTGAATATTTCCCAACTTTCCCACCAGCCAGCTCTCCCCATCATATGACTGCGATCAGCCAGGGACAGCTCACTCGTGCTTCCTCCGAGTAGCTAGCCAACACATCTTTTCTGCTCTTGCTGTGTACAGCATGACCCTCAGAGGGAAGTGATCGATGGGGAGAGAGGGGATAAAGCCATTACTCCCTCCCAAAGAGCACGACCAATTTTACGCCCTTGGCTCACAGCAACAGATGGCTGTATCCATCCATCCATCCATATTCTGTACCACTTATCCTACACAGGGTTGTGGGGAACCTGGAGTCCATCCCAGGGACCCGAGGCACAAGACGGGGGACACCCTGGACGGGGTGAGAAACCAATCGCAGGGCACAATCTCACACACACACACACACACTGATTCACACACAGCAGACAGTTTAGAGATGCCAGACAACTGGATATTGATTTAAAAAAAAAAAAAAAAAAAAAATTATTACAGATTATTTGCATGTTTATGTGCCCGATAACCGATATGCAGAACAGATATTTATTTACTGTTTTACTTCTGTTTTTGACACAATGATGACAACACAACTGAACTTAACAAATCATTATTTAAAACAATTTTGTCAATTTCACTTCCTCCTTCCATATAAAACAAAACAACTCTTATTTATACACCAATAAATAGAGAGATCTGAAGAGTGCAAGAAATTAGTGCACTGTTACTAGTGTTTTTTTTTTGTTTTGTTTTTTTAATAAAAGCTTTGATAATGTAAACAAATAAAGCACATAAAAATAATTCTAACAAATCTAAAAAAAAAATAAAAAATAAAAAAAAATAAATAAAAAAACATGCAGTTCTGCAGTGGCGGTTCTGCATGCAATTCTCACAACGGCTACAAGATGGCACCATTTATCGGTAGATCCGATATTACAAAACGGATATCGGATTATGGAAAAATGCTTAAATATTGGGGGAAATATTTGTAAAACCGATCATCAGTCGTTTGTCTTTGGACTGGGGGAGGAAACCAGAGTACCCGGAGGAAACCCCCAAAACATGGGGAGAATATGCAAACTCAAATTGTGAACATGCATATTAATCTATATAATTAACATGTGATTTTCAGTGGGGTCCAAGATTTATTTAGTAGTGACATTCTGAGTTGACTTTTCCGCCCTAATTTTAAACATATTTCATTGACATGTTGGTATATTTTGACTCTGGTTTATGGTTTCCTACATTACCCACAATGTACCCTTCGACTTCCTGCTGATAGTGGTGCAGTGGGATTTAGCCCTCACTTCATCTCTACCTAAAGAGAGCGATGCAACAGAGCTTTAGTCCTTTGGTCTCTCAGACTACTATCACCATCAGTGCTATCACGCTCGACATCTCGTAGATCGCTGCTGTAACTCCGCGAAGCTGTCCTATAGCTGCATCACTATAACATTGTTTGCTGTCTCCACTACTTCTGTGCTGTATTTCCCATTAACATGGACACGAGGACGATGCTGAAAACGAAGAGCGAGAAAAGAAGCTCATGTTCCTTTTGTTTTTAGGAGTGAACAGTGAAACCTGAAACAGTTTATCTAAACACATTTGCATTTGTAACATTTGGCAGACGCCCTTATCCAGAGCGACCTACAATTATCTCTTCTTTTTTAATTATTTATTTTATTTTTTTTTATACTACTGAGCAGTTGAGGGTTACGGGTCTTGCTCAAGGGCCCAGCAGTGGCAGCTTGGCAGTGCTGGGATTTAAACTCCTGCCCTTCCAATCAAAAGTCCAACGTCCTAACCACTTCCACATAAACCATCAATAATACCACTATATTTAAGAGTTTTCCTTTAAAGCCACAAGTTTAACATTTTATATAATTAGGTTTTGTTTTATTACACATTTTTTTTAATAGTGTTGCCTAATTAAGCTGGGGGATAACACCAACATCTTTCTGTAGAGTGATTCCCTTTTAATGAGCACAGTTTAGGCTAGTCGTCTTATGTAGCCTAAATATTTCTGTTGCTGCAGAGAATTTCCAACTGCTAATGTGCTAGCTTTTTTCCTTACCAAGTTCAGTTGAGTGGAAAATTGAAATTAAATCAAAACAAACAGTGGGCTCCTCTACGTTTGTGAAGGGAGGGGATGCCAGAATACCTTCTGTCAGCAGATGTTCCTGTAAAAATATCTATCAGGCATGCTGTATATTCAGGCCACAGGGCACTCTGCACTGTTTTCCTTTCCATTTTAGTGTGGCAGTCCACAGCACTGATCACCCTCTCTTTTATTTTTCCATAGTCTGCACAGTGTGTAACTGGTTCCTGTTATGGTGAGGTTTCTGATTAAGCTCAGGTTGAAGTTAGAGTTAGGGAGCATATTTAAGGTTAGAGATGCATTACACAAAGTTAAGTCACTATGTAAAAGTAAGTAATGGGCTAAATGGTTGAAATTCACATATGTTTATGGTATGCAACAGTAAAGACTGTTTCTAGCTTTTTCTTTGGTGTTGAGTAATCTGTTGACTCTCACCCAGATAACATCATGGCCCCTCCCCATTAAAGACCTTCAACACTGGTTTCTGTTGATTTGGACTGCAAATCACCCGTTTCTAACTCCTCTGACCTTTTCTAAGTACAAACTAAGCCTTTTCATCACAGGCCTGATTAATTCTCTCTATTGTCTCTGAATGGAGATTTTTCTAAATGAGCTTGTCATTTATCACAGCTAATTACACTCACGTTACCGAGCTGTTAACAGTGAATGCCCAATAAAAGGTAAGCTGAGTAGCTCTTAACCAGATCACTATTTGTCACCGCACTGGCATTTTTTGCGTGAAAGAAATGTTACTTGCAAATCGATATGCATTGAAAGTTGTGGACTTGGTTGATTGGAATAACCCTATTTTCACACTAGTCAGCAACTACTTACTTGTAGTTTGTCTCTTGTAGTGACTGCTGCTGGTGTGGCTTGTGGGTTTGTACTGATGAGAAATGGCAGTAGCCGAAATGAAAACGCTTCTGGAGCTGAATGGTTCAACACTCACCAGGGGCACCAAAGATCTCTGCTACTTCCATCCAAGCTCCCCCCCCTTTCTATTGTCTCTATTTACATTTAATAAGAGGTCGTATATGACGGGATAAGACGAAACCACAGGTTTTTCTTCCATTTTATTGTATTAAACTCTAAATGGGAACTAATTCCAGGTAGGAACTGAAGTTGCGTGTGGGGACACTGAAGAAACACCAGAGGTCACATGGCATAGGATTGGTCAGAGCAATCGTTCAAGCCAATCGTTCGCCTTCGTCGCTTTACAGTGTTGTAGCCAATTTGCAGAATCGAGAAAATCTCAATTCACTCACAGCTCCATGTTGGGCATGCGCATAGAACTGAATGCTTTTGTTATTTCTTAGTGGGAACATGGGGCAATAGTTTTAAAACTCACGTTTTAGTCCTCCATGTTAGATGTTCACAATGTTTTTTTGCTGCCAACAACCTCTATAACTGTAAATGAATAGTCATGGACCCTGGATTATGAACATTATCTAGCTATTCCAATATTGTGTACAATAATATTTTGGCTGTTTATTGGAATTTATTTAAATCCTGAAATTGCCACCGACAGAACACATTACGTCCAAGTTTACATTATTTATACATCATTGACTCGTTTTTGAGTTCTTGAGGTTCAGATTAAACTCCTCATTACAAGAGCTCGTGAAAAATCATAAAACCCCTGGTTGTGCTTCATGGACTCCACTTTGAGAACCACTGTCCTAAGTTATACTGAAATCAATTGGTAAATGGTCTGCACTTATATAGCGCTTTTTTAACCTTAGCGGTTCCAAAGCGCTTTACACTGTGTCTCATTCACACACTCACACATCAGCAGAGCTGTCATGCAAGGCACTAACTTGCCATCGGGAGCAACTTGGGGTTCAGTGACTTGCACAAGGACACTTAGGCATGTTGAGACATTTGGGTTGGGAATCGAACCGCCGACCCTACGATTAGTGGACAACCCGCTCTACCATCTGAGACACAGCTGCCCCAATTGATCAGAGTCCCATTTTATCAAGTAGTTGAAGCTCCCCTTCAGCTGCAGTCTGCTGGCCGTGGTCTCGCTCAGCTCAGACCCACACATGGCTTGGTGTTAATGCAGCAGTAGCAAATTGGACATACAAGCTCGAGATTTGGGCCTTGGACAAATGTAGTGTTATGGGCCTCTCCCTTTGTGTGCTCTCAGAAGTTTGAGGAGGAGGTGTGTCCTTTTTCTGTAAGTTTATTAAGTTGTAAGCAGGTCACCTGTTAAACCGTCATGAGTGCCAGTCTTTGTGTTCACAAGTTTGTGGAATGACTTCCTGAAGTGAACCAGGAGCATACACACACATACACACACACACAATGCAGGTTACACTTTTCACCTGCTGAGTTTCACCACACACACACCTACACATTTACACATGCAGATGCTAAAGTCTCCTGGGGGTAATGATGGCCTTCCTGAGTTTGATGGGTCTCCTTGTGGGACATTGTAAACCTCAGTACTGTGTGCTTTGAGCAGCCACCCAGCCTTCAGGCCTCCACGTCAGAAACGGCAGGCAACGAATGAATGCGAGAGAGAGTTCAGCCTTGTTTCTTTTCACAGTCGTGAGAGTGTGTATTGGGGGAAACACTTTTTTGTTTGTTTTTGTTTGGTAGTGAGAACATTTAGGCTTTCTATACGAAGTCTGTGGTTACTGAATTGTAACAGCCTTTTGTCTCTTCACAGAAACGGAAACGCAGAGAGAAGGATGAAGATGCGGTCAGTCTGTGCAGCTTTGATTTTAAGGTGAGTGTGTGTGTGTGAGGCTCGAGACAATTAACGATAGTATCAGGAATTTCCGATTATATTCCACCTATCACCGTGGCTATCAAGTTTGACATTTTAAATGTCTCTCAGAAAATATGGCGTCTGCACCTTTAAGATCGACAAAAACTGCGTTGTATCTTGTAATGTTTGCTTTTAGTCTATTTTTTTTTTTTTTTTTTATATCCATACCAACCCTATCTTCCATCTTTCTCTGTTGCGTCATAGCTTCTCTTTGTCCGTGCTTACCAAACAGATAAAGCCATTAATGGGGACTGAAATGAAAATGACACAACGTGTATACAATAATTCATTCAGTATCTCCACTGCTGTCAACATGGAGCACATGCACACTTAGTTTATATCATTTTCCACAGCTTGTCTTAAAGCGAATATCTCGTTAGGTTTATTTACAGTCTCGACTTTAGTTTTGCAAGCATTACGAACCTTATCAATGGACAGTTAAGTAAAAAAAAAAAAACTGACTTAATGCTAGCGAATAGCTGCTTCTGATATATTTTTTTGCTGTAATGATGTAACGTGTACATGACGTGCAGTCAGGTTAAAGGTGGAAAAAGATCAGACATGATTTATCTATAATTCTTTTTCTTTTTTTACATCACAAAAACCTGCAATTTTAACAGGGCTGTGTAGACGGTATTTCTGGCCACGTCCCGTTCTTTACTTCCCGGAGTCAGCGTCGCAGCAGTTTACACCCTTCTAAAGCCATGAGCGATACTGTTGCCAATTGGCGATAGTTAGGGGACACTATAGGACAGTGGTATCCTGAACAAGCTCATTAATGCCCTGATACATCTAACAAACGCAAATCAAGTCTCAACATGACCAAGACGTATATCTGACGAAAGACACGAGAAGTAAATCGTGTAGTCTAGTTATCCAGAAACAGCTTGGGGCCCATTATTACGACACAGAGAAATTTAACTGGAACTAAATTAGGTGGCTTATCAAACAGCTTCTCAGGCTAAGGAATAACATAAATGCTGAGTCTGCACTGGGGAAAAAAACCTCTCACGTAATAAGATGTTGGAGAGAGAGAACGCTCTCTCTTTCTGTTTTACACTGTAGGTTATCTTAACACTATGACCATTTTAAGAAATGACCCTGGTAGAGCCTGATAAAATCATGGTTATTTGCAGACGCAATGACAGGAAGTTGTTATAAACTAAATTAAATGTCTAGACTTTTTCTCCTAAAACGTAAATGTTTCATGATTATTCACTGCCATTGTGGTGTGTGTTTTTGTGTTTTGGAAAGCTGAATATGGCAATATAGGAAAATGTGATGCACAGACGTGTTTGGTAGGCGGCTCTCTGTTTTTTTCCACTCTCACCGATCCTTTATTTTCTTTTTTGCAACCTTTGACAGGGAGTATGTCTTTATACACCCATAGCAACACTAACTGTCAGGACAATTGTACAGGCAGCGTTCCTGTATCATGCACGCATCAGGAAAACGCAACACAATGAGCAATTATACATCATGGCACGATAGTCTTCATTTTCTCAGTCCGGTTTCATATCTCGGAGTTTGTCGCTGGGCATTTTCTATTATTTATGATTTAAATTTTTCAATAATGTTTTTTTTTACTTCTGTTAATAGTAGTCTCCATGTCCTTACCTCCCTTATGGGTTTTTTTACATGGACACTCATGTTAACATGCTAAAACAGTGAAGCAGTCAGAGTTTTTATTTTATTTATTTATTTCTGATTTGAAACCTTAAAACCACTCATGCATTTCCATGCACACTCAAACCACACATTATGACTGAAACCTCTATGTCTATGTAATCTACACACATCTGTTCTTTTTACTTTAGCCTCATGGTAAAAACAAAAAACCATGTCTCACACCACATCAGGTTGTAGACCTTCCCCAACCCCACCTCTTTGTCAAACATGACACACACACTCGAATGCGCAAAACCCTCCTGTGTGTTTGAGGGGGCGGAGGAGACCCCACCGCAGGTGTTCACTAAACCCCCCGCCCCCAGAAATCATGAACTAACAAACAGAAGTATTGGCACTGTGAGCCAGTAGAAGTGAGTAAACTGACATACACTTGTGTATCGTATGACTGACATCACTGATAAATGGCAAAACATACACGGTTTGCGTTGATGAATCAGAAATCGAAATCGAATCTTTGATATTCCGAGAAAACAAATCGGAGGCATCTGCTTGTTAAATCAGATATGTTCCCAAGAAATGCCCTGTGGCTTAGTTTTGAACTATACTCTACATTGTGTAATGTATTACAGTTCTGAATAATAGGAACAAGCATGAACATGCAGTGGCAAGGATGTGTAAATTTTAGCGTGTATGTCTGTCAGGACCATTCTGTATGTGTGTGTCTTTACGGGGTGTATTCGTTAACCCTTCTGTTTGGTAGCAACCAGTTCTGTTTGTGGGTGTGCTCTCAAGTCCAAGCACATAAACTCCTGAGTAATGGATAGTCCAGTGTTTTCTGTTGATGTAATAAAGTGAAAAAGAAGGTTAAAAAAAATTCCCCAGCATACACTCCAGGTGTAAAGAGATTATACGTGTCCAAGATTCAGAGATTATGTGTAGGTTTAAGACTGGCCAAAAGGTTAGAGTCTCTAGGAAATGAAACCACATTTTTCTTTTCTATTTAAAAACAAGTTATCTGTTGTTGTTTTTTTTAAAGTGCATATTTTAAAAAAATGGACAAGACCGTTGTCCATACACACACACACACACACACACACACACACACACAGAGTAACTCATCGCAAATGATATGATTCTGAGCTGACGAATTGAGGTTTACATTAGTTAGTTGTCTTGTATCTTGTATGTACATTGACACACACTCAGGAGTAGGATAAGAAAGTTCTTCCGAATTTACAGGATTTTCGTGAATCCCAAATTCTTGTGTGAACACGCACGTACAAAGGATTTACGCCTAAAATCCGTTCATATCCAGCTGGATAATTTAGGCCCGTTGATTCTTAAAAGATTCTCTGATGTCCGTACACACTACTTTCATCCACACAGTAAAAATTGCTCTACATCAGCCAGATCTTGCCTCCCCAGCAGGCTGTGGGATTCTGAAGCTTGCTCTGTAGCACATTGAGGTGCATCACACCACCATGAAGCGCATTTAAACATGCAGACCAAATAAAAACCTTTTGCTTTGTGAAAGTCAGTGGTTCAAGTCTTTTCGTTCTGGTCACCAAAAACGAATAATAAAAAAAAAACAATAGCCCGGACATGAAATCTGTTTCTCCCAGACATCCAGGCGACTGATTTTTAAAAAATATTTTTTTATATTTTGTGATGATAATGGAGCGTCTGTGAGACCTCACACACTGAACACCCTGTTGCTCTAAATGGCATTATTTCTACTGTGCACACTTTTTGTATTAACCATTAGTGCGTAGTTTTCCCCCCATCTCATCAAAAAGCCAGATATTGTTCAAACAATGCACGATGATGGTAGATTATGAAATAAACTCCATCAGTTGCTGTTCTTCTTTAGCTTCTCATGTAATACTTAGGATTATAGGCGATGATGAACACACCTCGTCCATCCACTTCTTACTTACAGGGTGTGTTTACTTTCATTTTCATGACTCATGACCGAATCGTGTAGGCAGGACTGCTTATTGGAAACATGAAGAATCTGACCTGATTGCTCATCAGAAAGCTGCACAGTCTGTGTGTAAACATTTTTGGAATTGACGCTGTACAGTAGAAACAGGTGAGAAATATTTTTTGGGGGGAAGTGTAGGTGTAGATTAAAAGACAAAAAAAAAAATTCTCTGCATTTTTCCAGCTTTCCATACAAGTACACATACTGTACAGACTTGCCCCACTGACTGTATTACACATGGTCTCATCCTGTCTGCTCAAATCAGGAGTTACACACAGTCATCGGTCTGAAACCAGGTGTCCTGCTGGACTATGCGTAGGATCCCCACTCCTCCATGACTAATCCTGTAACATTACCATGGTTATGAGCTGTTTTTCTTTGTATGTATAGTATGGTCTGCGCTGATGTAATACTTGAATCATTAACACTGAATCAGATGTCTCAGGTTTGCGTCCGTAAAGCAACGTTGTCTGAGAAAGAGCCGGCCTTTTTGACACCCTGTTCATTTCAGTCGGACAAATGTCCAGTAAACGAAACGTTTCGTTTTATTAGAAGTTGAACTGGCCACCAGAAGAGGGCAGCAGTCCACTCAGCTCAGAAGGGGCAAAGACCTTAAGCTTTTCAGTCTTTTTGAGTTTAGACACTGCAAGGTTTTTATAACGCAGAAGAAATGTATATGAAGTCTACCGGATATGTGGCGTATAACCAATTTGCACCGTACAGTTTCCTAGACGTTTTCATTCCACCGGCTTCGTCAGAGCCGCGGTGATGCGTGAAGCTAAAACGACGGTCGCTTAGAAAAAGTTCACGAAAACTAGGATTCACATAAGTGCCACATCTGCAAGGGTTCTGGTTAACCATATCAAATTAAAACACAGTATAGCTCGCTTGAATTCTTTCTGGTTGTCGGACCCAGACCAATAATTTTCTGTGTTTATTCAATCATTTATAAATAAAGTATTGTAACCGTTATGCATGATTTAGCAACAAAAAATTATTCCATGAATGATTTAAGGAAGAGAGATATGATGTATATTTCCTAACTTTGTTTTATTGTTTTTAATCATTTAGGTGGATTAAGTAGTTACTACCTGAGAATGAAGGATTAACCATTTAAGTTCAACATTTTTTAAAGGATTAGAAAGACTGAAGCACCGGATAGCTTTGTCCGGTCCTGCCGAGCTACACTATGGTGACTCAGTCATGCGTGTGGCAGAGTAGTTCTGCAAAGTCGAGATGTTTGCGTTTCACACCTATTTCTCCAGCTGTCTGGGTGTTACCTTGCAGGAGGCAGAGACCAGGTCACACTGTCTGTTGTCCAGATCGTCTGTCACACGCCGTGTCAAACAGTACCGTCATGTAATTATCGCCATTCTGCGCCAGCCTGGAGGCTATACGGATCTGATCTGTTATTGACTCATTCTGCACATGCGCACTCGCCCTAGGTTGGAGGAGCCACTTAGTCATGTACTTGATGAAAAACGGTGCCACAAATGAGAGCAAATCATTGCATTCTTCGCCAAGAACCTGCTCTCAGTTTAAATCCCCAACCCCTCGAGCAGCTTCCCATGCCAACACAAGATTTCACACTTCACTATTGACACAGCGGGGTGAGCGGACACTAAACTGCCGTTTCTCCATTTGCTCAGGACTCATTCACAAGCCATATTTACACCATTTTACACCAAGCCCTCACACTAACAATGCACAGGTCCATTTGCGCAGCTGAAGCTCTTAGTCCTTGCTGAATGGGAAAGAAAGAAGTAGTAAATACATACTCTAAAGGCTTAGGCTATCTGTGCAGCACACCTCAGGGGTCAATTATGTCCTCTACACAGATTTAGATGATCTGGACCTGAATCTAAATCACTTCTGCTTTTTTTTTTTTTTTTTTTTTTTGGTGTGGCTTAGTTTAGTTTCTCACTTCTGTTCTGCGAAACTTATTGTTACCTTTAGACCCAATTCCCGTTCCTTTAATCAATAGAGCGAGAGAGAGAGACCATTTGAGCCGTGTTTGGTGTAGCCCTACCTCTATTGATCATCTCTCCCTTCCCCCATACCTGATAACGACTCCCTGCTTCATTACAGACACACAGCTCTACCACCTCTCAGACTGCTGCTTCAATCCACTCTTACCCTCACAGGTCTCACTCTCACTACATTACATGTCACCTTAATCAAGTCTCAGTGAAACCTGTTGACAAATAAGTGTGAAAACAGTTTCTTTTCTTTTCTTTTTAAGGGTTGCACGTGATCATGTATTTAAGGGTTTGGCGATGTTAATCTAGAGCAATCAATAATGTGAATGGTTTGTTCTTATCTAAATGTGAGATTCAATTAAAAATGAGTTCTTCTCGTAAAATGCTATACCATCACAATGCTGAAACACTTACTTGTACATGACTCATCATCTTTAAGTGTCTAAACTCATTTATGTGCTTCCATACTTCGATGACAAATTGAATGTAAATTATTTGGAAAGGGGTCGCATAAACATGAATTTCATCATAGTGGAATGTTCATAGTAATTTGTTCATGTGTAATTTTCTTGGCAAATGTGAACATGTACATTCCGGTAAAATGCCTTTAGAAGGCATTGAAGTGTGTGACTCGAATATTGTAGGGAAATGTTTGAGGACATTTGGCAAGCCTGTGTGAGTTTTGAATGGGAAAATTGCAACACAGTAGACTCAAGAGGGCCTGACTGTTTCAGGTTGCTTTGCTTATTCCCACCCTTTTTGTTTAAAATGGGCGAGGTTTACTCTTTGGTCCCTCCCTCACACCAGCTCTGAGTATTTGAGATTTCATTCCTTCCCACATCCACCAGAACAAAGTTAGAGATTGTCCGAGCACACCGAGTGTGCGTTTAGAAGTTAGGCACCACCAGTGAGGTGGACAATGAAGTATTAGGGGGACAAAGGATTTTTTTTTTTTTTTAAACGTTTTAACTCATTTGTGGATTACATTTCTGGATAACTCTTGGGAATAGCAGACCCTTACCAGTGGATTTTATTAAAAGAAATGGTGGCTTACGATGAACCTGGTGTGGTGCCGATCAAACGGACTCTACAGAAAATAGACTATCAGAACCAAGTGTGCAAGGAACTTGAGGTGAGCCTTGAGAGGTTAAAAATGACATCATACAGTTTCAGTGCTTATGCGCTTTTTTCTTTTCCTGCACATAATTTGCGACTATAATGTTATCAGTAGAATGAGAACTTTGCCCTGGCAAATGCTACAGGTGTGTTTCTGTAAGGTGTGTGTGGACTCACAAGGAGTACAAAGGTTGTCCTTGGTCACAGGATTAGATGGTTGTTTTGAGTGGTGTTGCTTAAAATGTCAGCCATGATGAGCTGGATGTGCCTTAACAGGCAGTTATAATAAACTACTGCAGACCTGAAGAGCAGGTAAAGCAGACCCTGGTGAGGCCTCCAGAGCTGCATGACTGCACACACACTGGGAATAAGAGCATTCCAGCAGTTCATGGCATAGGTGTGCCTGTCCCAAGGCAAACACCACGGGGAAGCAAGATTAGATAAGCGCAACCTCTTTGGGCTCTTCTTCCCCTTTTATGGTTTGATTAGGAACTGAAGAACGAGAAGTGTTTGACTTGTCAGGAAAGCTGAACGGGAAGTTGAAAAGAATTGTGAATGAGGCATTTCAGAACTTGTGAAATTGTTCACTGAATTTCTACATTCAACAGATCTTCCTGGCAGTCACCCCCACTTCTTATTTAATCAGCAGTTTTAACAGTTTGGTCTGTATTTAAAGCCAATTGTCTATCAGCAGGGGAGCCAGAGGATTCCCCCACTGTCCTCCCCCTACCACCACCACCATCACAATCTGAACCCTCAGTACTATAATCTAGTTTGAGGACTTTTTGAGTCCAGCGCCTGCTAAAACTCCCTCTCGTAAGTGTTCTGTCCCAGTCAGCAAAGCCAGAAATAGCATCCCCTATGCGTCTGTCTGCCTGCTTGTTGTGTATTGCAAATAAGTCTACAATGGTGTCATTGGCACAGGAGTCCTTGCCATGGTTTGTGCTAACTTCAGCCAGCAGGTTGGGATTCAATTCGAATTCACCCAGCCATCTCAAAATAAAAGTAAATAACCCCTTGTGGTCCATTAGCTTTTTTTCTCTGAGACAACCAGTATACAACTCTTGTATGTGGTCTCCCACATTTAGTGGCCACAACAGAGGCAGGTTACTTAGTCTCAGGCCGATTACAGTAGTCCTCTGGTGGTCCTGGTTAGCAAAGTATAAATCTGCTTTGCAGCTGTTTGAAGCAGTCCGAGCCTGAATGGTGGATCTGTTCATCAGCCTGGCTGTGCCAAACTGAACACAGTCTCATTCTCTCCCTCTCTGGGGAGAAAGCCAGGCATCCATATTTAATAGCACCTTTCAAACAGTACACATAGTCATTTGTCTGTATCATGCTTTAAAGATATAAGTCACAGTGCTTTTTTTAGCCCCTGAAGCCCTCGAGTGTTTCAGGACTGTGATTATAGTATAAAGTAAAGCTGCTGGGTCTGCCACTGTGAAATCACCTTGTCAGGTTTGTTTTGCTTTGATATTTTTTTTCCCTTTGCTCTGGTTTGTAAGGTTTGGCTCGAGTCCCAGTCGTTATGGCTTTGGGGCTGTAACGCTGTTTGTACAGGGGTTCAGGTGTGCTTCTCCCTCTCACGCAAGAGGCCTGCAGGGCCTGTCTCAACACGAGGCGTCCACCTCACTGGAGGGTTATAAGGGAGTAGAGAAGGAACGATAGGTCAGTGTGGGGGTGGGGCAGAGAAGTTAAGTGTATAATGTTTATCAGACCTGGGGCTTTTCCCCTGCTTTCACTAACAAGTCACCCCTGACATAGATATACGTAACGGTTCATAATCCCATCTGAAAGTGAGTTGAGCAAGACAACTAAGTGAATTAAATGGACAAACAAGGCAGTTAGAGCATGTGTGAGACCACTTTGTTGAATTGTGTGTCTTTAAGTCCGAATGGGACAGCTGAGACAGGGGTCTTGTACATTCCACACATGCCTACAGACCCCCTGAACTCCATGGCTGCAGGCAGAAAGAGGTCTTTGTGCTTCTTTCATGCTGAGGGGACTTCCCCATGATGTGTCCAACAGCTGTTGCCTCTAGAGACTCCAATTTCTGCAGCCCGGGATACGCCAGCCAGTCTGACCCAAAATCCACCCCTCAATAATCTCTCCTTTTGCTCTTCCCCTCCCCTCCTAGCTTGTGGATTTTGGGGGAAAATGTCCCATGACTAGTCATGCCTTTTTTTCATGAGCGTAGCTGACTTCTGGCCACATCAGAGCCTCAATTGTTTGTGTCAAAAGTAAGTCAACCGTTTATGTAATTTTTTCCCCCCTTCTATCTTGCACAGGAACCCAGTACTAAGCGCGTGCGGCCGCTGGGCCGAGTCACCTCGCTGGCGAACCTCATCTCCCCCGTGAAGAATGGGGCCGTCCGGCGCTTCGGTCAGACCCTGCAGGCTTCACTGCGGGGCGACGGGCGCTCCCCGGGCGTGCCCCAGCAGAAGGCAGGCAGTAAGGCTGTGGCACCCACACCACCCAAGCGCCGTAACAGCACCCTCTGGTCTGAAACCCTGGATGTGCACCAAAAAGGAACCTTCTCCATGAAGGAGATAAAGAGACAAGAGGTGAGTACAGCAAGAGCGGGAGAAAACAGATGGCAGCATACAACCCAGACTAGTAAATCCACCCTGTCTCCCAGTGAGACAGTACTGAATCAGACTGTGCTGACTTATTAAACCCTAAGGGCCTTTGGCTTGGATAATTTCCCTATCCTCCCCACTTACTTTCTTCACATGTGGGTTTTGTTTTTTTTCTGGAGATGGAGCATCTCGACTGGATTTTCACATCTGTGCATCACACCACCAAGCTAATCGAGTCTAGGTGTTGTGGTGCACAGACTTGGGCCTCTCTGAGAGTTTCAGTCTTTCCAGTCAGCCATCAAAGCAAACTACCATAGCACATTCTGTATCTGAAAAATAAAAACATTTAGTTTAGCCAGACTAGGCCAGCGCTAGTCTGAATTGTTTAGGGTTCTTGGGGGTTTGTTTTGGCAATAAATGTACCACGTCTCTAAAGTAACACCTTGTTTTGATTTGCAATTACGCAGGCCATATTTGAGCTGTCTCGGGGAGAGCATGACCTGATCGAGGACCTCCAGCTCGCCCGCAAGGTTGGTACTCATTGTGGATTCGCACTTGTGAGAGTGCAAACACGTTGTGTAACATGTTTGAGTTTAGCTATACTTTTACTCAGTCTGAATTATGTTAGCATGGACTGTTATAAATTGATTAAGTGCTTTTTTTAAAAAAAATATTATTATTATTTCTAGGCATACCACGACCCAATGTTGAAACTATCAATCATGTCCGAAGAGGAGCTGACTGCCATCTTTGGAGATCTGGATGCTTACATCCCGCTTCATGAAGGTGAACACAACAATCCATTTCTCTTATCTGGCTTTGGCTTTGTGTTTGTGTTTGATATTCAGGGCACCTAACACCTTCTCTCATCCTTCTGTCAGATCTGTTGGCACAGCTGGCTATAGCGACAGGCCCGGACGGGACAGTCGGAGAGATCGGCCAGATTGTAGTCGACTGGGTAAGACTTGTGATTTCTCTTTTCATTCTCTCACCGTGTTCATAAAAGTCTCTTAGTGTGACTTTGAATTAATGACCCTTTATTACCTCTTATAGCTGCCCAGACTGAATGCATACCGGGCATACTGTAGCAACCAGCTGGCAGCCAAAGCCCTTCTGGACCAGAAAAAGCAGGACCCAAAAGTGCAGGACTTCCTGCAGCGCTGCCTTGAGTCACCCTTCAGTAGGAAGCTGGACCTGTGGAGCTTTCTCGACATACCCCGTTCACGGCTGGTCAAATACCCGCTCCTGCTGAGAGAGATCCTCCGACACACGCCGCCTGAACACCCAGACACAGCCAGCCTCGAAAATGCTGTGAGTATATACTCCGAGAGGTTCAGCTGAACACGCAAAAAGAGAATTCTCTGAAATTCGGGAATGAGCTTTGAATGATGGTGTGTGTTTGCACTTTCGCAGGTCAGCATTATTCAGGGTGTGCTAAGTGACATCAACATGAAGAAAGGCGAGTCAGAGTGCCAGTACTACATCGATAAACTGGAGTTCCTGGAAGACAGGCAGAAAGATCCACGCATAGAGCAGTGCAAGAGCCTGCTGTGCCATGGCGAGCTGCGCAACAAGAGTGGCACGGTGAGTTTCGCACATTCGCACTCTTTGCAACAAAAGCTTATTGCTCAGTAATCAAATCTAATCTGTCAAATGACCCTTTGACCCATGATTCATTCTGTTCATGATATCTGTGTCCGAGAGACGAGCCAATCCGTCCAACAGTCATTAACCAAACCGGTGTGTTCCTCTACAGAAACTGCACGTGTTCCTGTTCACGGAAGTGCTGGTGCTGACGCGGCCCGTGATGCGGAACGAACGCCAGTGTTTCCAGGTGTACCGTCAGCCCATTCCGGTTCAGGACCTGGTGCTGGAGGACCTGCAGGACGGAGACGTGCGCATGGGCGGCTCGTTCAGAGGGGCTTTCAGCAATTCTGACAAAGGTGAGCTTTGCCCACGTTCTCTTATCAGAGCTGTTTTACGCGCACCGGCTTGCTCGACGGATATAATCTTGTTCATTTTAACACTACTCTCTGTCCTCTTACAGCCAAGAACATCTTCCGTGTGCGTTTCCAGGACCCCATGCAGGGTCAGTCTCATACACTTCAAGTCAACGACATCTTTCACAAGCAGCAGTGGCTTAACTGCCTGCGCAGTGCCATGTCCGTCATCCAGAGCGACACCTCCACCGACACCTGCTCCCATCGCCGCTCCTCCACAGCCTCCACAACCGTCCACATGGAGGAGACGGACGAGAACCAGCCTCAAAGCCATGAGCCTCCCAGCCCCACACCTTCCACCACCTCGACATCATCGTCCTCATCGTCCTCATCCTCGTCATCCTCGTCATCTAGCTCGCCAAGGAAATCTAAAAAGGACAAGCGCATACTCTGTTCTCTGGGCAAGAGGAAGGAAACCATGGTGTAGGGAGCTCTCAGGCTCTACATGGACTAGAAGCTCATCCCAGAGCGGACTTGTATTTATGTGTGTGTTGGAACCCTCTGGTTCCACAGCATTGTTTTGTGTTTCTGTCCTCAACGGCAGCTATATCCCCTTTAATACACTCTAAGCCGACCCATGGGGAGCGAATCCAGACCAGGGAGATGCGGTGTTCTCGAGAGTTAACTGCATGTGTCTCAAGAAGTGTTTTACACACGTGCATACACTTTCACTCAGTGACCAGTGTGTGAGAGTGAGCATGAGATCACAGCCCTGTTTACTGTTAGTTTGGCATTATTAATTTGGTTTGTAATTAAATGGTACCTTTTTTTTATTTTATATATATATATATAAAATAATTTCTCAATCAGAAATTTACTGTAGCTCTTTTTTGTTTGTTTTTATTTTCATTGAAACAGCACTGTAGCTTTCAGCTGAAAAATGGAGTGTACACAAAAGCAGCAATAAGGGAAAAGAACAGCCACGAAGAAAAGAAACGATCAAAATAAACTACTGGAAGAGCTGAATTTCAGTACATTCCTCTTAAATGAATATCAATATATGACACTTTGCTGTATAGATTGTACATGATTTGGAAAAAAAGCATTAATTTAAGTCCATTTGTTGTTCTTGAAAACCAAAAGAAATCACAGTGCAATTGTGATTTACACTGTCAAGATCAGGATATGTGGTATTTTTTATTTTTTTTATTTTACTCATGTAAAATTGAAACTGAGCCATGTTGGCTTTTTTCTTTTTTTTTAAGAATGCTATCTCCCGACAGGAAACGGATCAATTTTCAATGTAGCATCTTGCATGGAGCTTTACTTGTACAATGGCATGTAAATGCTTGTGTATAAAAAGAAGAGAGTTCACTGAAATCGCTGGCAAGGAATGTTGTATGTTGTATGAGGGTTTAAGATATGTTGTTTTATAAGAATTCTGAGGAAGAAGAGTCGGACTTGGATTCTAGACACTGCGCTTAATCACAGTTTTCGGTTGTGTTTCATCGTAGTGTCCTGAACAAAGCACGAATGTTGGATGCATTGGTGAAAAGCCAGTATGGGTTGTTTACCAGGAAAGATGAAAAGCATGTGGAAAGAAAGGCAAAAGCGAATGTTGGGTTGAAAAATAAGTCACAGGAAGAAGTTTGTGTAAAATACAATGATGTGTTGATGTTTGATGTCTGAAGTGAGCTTGTAAATCTGTTTGCTGTATAAAGAGAACATAATTAAAGGGACAATAAAGATCTGTGTAAGATATGCATCTGAAATATGAGTCCTGTCTTTTTTTGCTTTTTGTTGTAAACGGCAAATTGAGCTACTGGCCTCCTACACCCTCAATCCACAAATGCCTGTTCCTTAAAACCATCCATCTTTAGAACCAAGTGGGTTGCCATGGAGTCTAACCAGGGTCTGTGATTTAATTTTTGTTACAGTGGTGGAACTCACAACCCATTATTATTATTTGGCCATTAGTCTGTTTGACTGGTCAGTTTAATCCAGATCCAATAACTCAAAAACATGTCAACCTACAAATCTAATTAAACTGTTTTCTGAGGACCCTGGTCTTCCTGAGCTAAGGTTACTATCTGAGTGGAGTTTCAGTGCATGTTCTCCCTAAGTCCATGTGAGTTTTCCCCGGGTTCTCTAGTCTCAACCCCGTCTTCACCATGAACTCGATCAGTTAGTACCTGTATTCAGATTGAAACCTGCATAAACTGAAACGTTTTTTTGTTTTGAATAAATCCTAGTACTATAATCCCAGAACCACTGGAAAACTGAAAAAAAGTAGAAACGCCAAGCGTGTTAGCATGGTGTGTGAATTTTGGCTCCAACAGTTCCTCAACCTCAACTACATCACTTCAATCGTGTTGTTTGGGACTGTTTTTTTTGTTTTTGTTTTTGTTTTTGTTTTTAAATGATGCTCACACAGTTATTATTTGTATTTGTGACTTCTCTCACTATTCTCTCAATATCTAACAAATTTAGTTGGTTCTGTTTCCAAAAATACAAACAAAATATTCTAGTCTAAATCACTGTGACCCTGACCAGGCAGTATCTAAGGATCTAGCCACTCATTCACGCTATCAGGAAAGTAAAAAGCTCCTGCTCACATACCTTTTTCCTGCGTCCTACGGAATACAAGCCCCAAAGCACATCTCTAGTTTCAACCAGTTGCTTTGTGAACCTTTATGGCGAGCTTTCTAAAAAAAGAATAGCGTCTCCTATTCATATCAGTATGAGTCCATGTAGAACATATGATCTGTTTACTTTGAATAATGTATTCATATTCAAGGAAAAACTCCCTGAGATGATATGATATGAGGAAGAAACCTTGAGAGGAACCAGACTCAAAAAGGGAACCCGTCCTCATCTGGGTGACACCAGATTGTGTGATTATAAATAAATCTCTTCCATAACTGTGTGCTATACGATAAAACAAAGACTGCAACTGTATAATCAGGAGATTCAGCACAGTCTCAATGTGAAGTCTATTCCACTGAAATCATGAACTGTCCACCGATGGAGACCCGAGCACAAAGTCTGTTTGTGCAAATGTAATCCAAAACTGTCACCGCAAACCGCCGTCCCAAGACATCGCACCAAAACTGGCCACATCAATGGTAGTCCAGTGCCATCTCCAAGGCTTCCAAGTGTCCCCAGGCTGTCCATATGGGGCCGTCCTCAGCAACAGTGACTGGCCTCCCGAAGCAGGGCACTAGGACGGTCCAGGCCGGCCCAGAGAGCAGAACCCGTCAGGCCCACTGCTACCCCAGGAGCAACACGTGTAGAGCTTGTGAGTGTGATAATCAGCCTGTCATTTTTAATGTGATCCAAAATGTATTTTGAATTGAAATTCTCAGTTGACTTTTTAGCATAATGTGCTCAAACAGATCACGTTCCAAAACGTTCATTCTAATATCACCATCAATGCCATATCGAACGCTTGTTTCTAGTGAATTCTGAATACAAAGAAACATGTTGGCATGGTGCCACACACCAATTCCTCTACACATTCTCCTTCTCCATTTCCAGTATCCTGCAGAATGTCGGCTGGCAGCTGTATAAAGAAAGAAAGTGTCTATTAAACAAATTCATTCATTTATCTCTCCCTTCCAGGATGTTGCTCCCTGGCGCTATTTAAAATGGTGCTAATCTCCTTCTGTCTGTCCCCTTGTAACAGATGGCAAGCTTCGTGACTCACGGCCGTGACTCGCTCAGGCCCACCGTCTCGGTGCGGGCTCTAACTAGCACTCGCCCATTTCATGGCTTGCAAGGTGATCCATCAGCGTGGCTTCGCGTGAGCATTTACGATCAACCTGAAGAATGTGATCTGCTCTAGCTCGGCCTAGCCATAACCGGATGAGCTCATAACCTGGAGCGGCGCTCAGAAGCCTTTGCTGTAAACACTTTCACATCCGTGAGGTCAGCAGCTCGACTGCCTTGGCTCTAATTGGTCCTTGCATGGTTGGCAGCGGTGGGTTTTCAGGGGCCCAAGGATTTTATATGGAAATTGCCTCATGTCTGTCGTGAGCAATAATAAGAGAATTCTTTGACTGTTCGATCATGTTTTCGCCCACGAGCCCGCCTGCCTGTTGGCTATTTACATTAATGAAGCTCTAATGTATGCTGGAATAAATAACAGCTCAACCGCTGGGCGCTTCTCAACAACGACGGCCTTGTAAATGAACACACTCACGATTGTGGTTTACTGCACAAAAAAGAAACACTTATCTGTTGTTGAAGTCAAACAGAACTGCCAGTGAATGTCATTTTACAACAGCGGACTGAGGACGTTTCAGTTACCTCATTGCATTTCCACTGACATGATTACCCTGTTATAAATCTAATTCATCAAATTCAAGAGCTGTTAGGTTTTTGGTTTCGTGACACTGAACACTGAGAATGTTGAGCTATAAGGGGATGTACAAGAGAGCCAGGCATATGATTTTGGAGCAGTAAATCACTTACAAAACAGTAAATCAAGACAAGCCTAAGCATTTGCTCCATTTGCGTCACACCTGTAGCGTCTTTACGCTTCTTGGGCACAAGCCGTCAAGGGTTCAATTCTTAAGAAGGGAATAAAGCAGTCAGATGTGTCATGAATATGTACAACCTAACTTGCACAACGTTGTTTGTCTCCATTGTGTGGTTCTCAAGTAACCCTAGTTATGCAACTTTAGAACCGATAAACAAGTGAACACACAAAATACTACACATATTTGGTAAATCCCACTATAAAAGTGGGATACAATGATAGAGTCAAACAAAAATTATTCCGTGACTAGTGTGTGTATGACTGCCAATAACAAGTTCCAGCATGTCGCATATATCATCCTAAACAATGCTGTAGTATGTCACTCTGAGATATACAGAACCCTAGAACCCTGGTACTATGTAGAACCCTAGAAGGATTTGCTTTTAGATAAGGTTCCAAGTACAAATCCTGTACCTACTGCTTCCGCCGAGATTCTGCAGCATGGAAGCAATGCACCTTGTACTATCCCATAAGGCAATGGGACTGTTGTAGAAGAGCTAAATGGCAGAAGGCAGCATGTGGGCTCTTTTTAAGCTGAAGGTCACATGACAATGCCAACATAGCAGATGTAGTATGAATTCATTCTACACATATATACCGATCAGTACATACTGTATCAATGGCCAAGCAGTAGGTACTGAATCAAATGCAGTAGGTACTGTCACAGTACGTGATTTAAGACACAATCTTCGCCACTAGTGAAGAAAAAGGGTGACACCAGATAGTGCGACTGTAAACAATTCCCTTCTATAACTGTATACTATATAGTCAAACAAAAACAAAAAAAATCCTTCACTCCCCAGTTGGTAGGAGAGAGCTAGAGGTTGGGAATTGGTAAATTAACAAAAAAACAGTAGGGGTAATGGGGTAAAAAAAAAAAAAAAAAAAAGATGAATGAATAACTATCCTTTGTGATCATAAATTTAAATTTACTTCTTTAATAATTTTAGATATCTTTCTCTGGCGATTGCTAAATAAAAGGGTTAAGTCTACAATCCTAAACGGTTCTTTGGCATGTCGCACTGGGAAAAACCCTTAAATGTTCTATGTAGAACCCTACAACCAGGTTTTGTGTTGCACGTTGAAACTCCACAGGAAGCAAAGAACCATTATGTACTCAAATAACCTTTGAGACTGCAGATCTAGTTGTAACGTGTACTTCCATTTTCCAGAAGTTACAGCAAACTGCACCATTAAATATGAACTGACGTAAAACCTGTATTTCTGGTAAACCACATCCTCAGTACATAGGAGTTTGCTTTACCCTGCTCAGATCTTAGATAAGAAATGGTTTGATCACAGTGGTTTTTACAGTTTTACATAAGGTCGAGGTGCAGGAGCGCCACTAGGGCCCTCTGGCTAATTTGTACCCCGGGCCCCCGTGTAAAAACAATCATTATCAATAGCATAACAATTATTGCATTATTATTATATTCAATAAGAGACTATAAAGAACTAAATTTGAACAGTTTATTAAATTAACTGAAATTATGCATTTATAACTATATACAAATAACTATATATACAGTACAAGTAATTAACCCCATTGTACTCACTCACTCACTCTCTCTCTCTCTCTCATACACAGACACTATAGTAACTCTGTCTGGATGTCTTTATAAGCTGTCGACTTGTAATTTCTTATTCCACAAGTACCAAGAACAATTAACTTAATAATAATAATAATAATAATAATTATTATTATTATTATTATTATTATGATTATTTATTATTATTATTTATTATTATTATTATTATTATTATTATTTTTATTATTATTCATTGAGTGAATAATAAGTTTCACACACCAGCAGCTCCAGAAAGAAATTTGGAAATTAGCTAAAACAGCGACAGGATCATTGAATCAGTGAGTTGAACTCGAGAATCAAATCGGTTCTATTTGTGAATGAATCATTCAGACTGGTTTTATCAGCGGGATTCTCCAATTCATTTAAATGAACCGACTCAAACAAACGATTCACTCACGAATCGGACATCATTACAACACTTCTCTCATAAAC
>JANDJT010000092.1:16956960-16971655 GCA_024331685.1 Stegophilus panzeri | reverse complement strand
AGTGTTGTCACATTAAAAGATATAATCACATATTTACAAAAATGTGAGGGGTGTACTCACTTTTGTGAGATACTGTATATATATAAAATCAACCCCTTTGAATTTTAATTTTAACCATCAGAGTCTGTAATACATATAAAAAGGTACACTAAATTGCATATAGTCATTAAGATTTGAATTTTGAACATGTGTATTTAGTTCTACATTAGTTTTGACTCTTAGCATCTAATATACATCAATTCAACAGTAATATAAATGTATTTTTAAAATGTAGTACAAAATACACAATTACTAAGCTGTATGATGAGGACACACAGTAAATACTTCAGAAGAAAAGATGATCTTTACCGTATTTTTCTGGATATTGTGAGTGACCTAGAGTGGGTGGTCCAACATGTTAGCCATGTCCTTAAGTGCTAACTTCTGTTTCCACAGAAACTAGATTTGTTTGGCTTTTAAAAAAAACCTTTTACTATGACATTTGTTCAGTGTTGCGGTAAGGACTCAAACGTATGGGACAGGCAAATTTAGATGAAAAAAAAAAAACATATCAATGATCGATAAACAAAAAAAAAAGAACTTTAAAATGGTGTAAAGTAATATTTATATGAACATTTCATTTGAAATAATGTCATATCATAATTGAATTAGCTCATTTTACGTATCTCAACGTTGAGACCACAGTTCTGGGACAAAAATGATGTTTGGACCTATAAATGTTTCATAATTTTTTATTAAGTCACATTAATCAGTAATTATTTTCATGTCAGGATGTGTAATGACACTATGTTTACATTTATCAAGCATCATATGACAAATTTGAACATAAATCTAAAATAAAAAATGTCCATAGTTGCAGAAACACCCATTTATAAAAAAAAATAAAATAAATACAATAAAACACAGCCAAGTGGTCCAGCAGCAGCATCTAAAGTAACCTGTTGCTGTTGCAGATATTTGGTATATGAGGTCATATTAACTGGCACTTGAGCATATGAATTCTTGATTATGGTTGGTCATTAGGTGTTGATTAGTGTTTCTTTAGTAACAACTTACACATTGATTTATATGGTAGATGCTCGATATAAACATGCAGTTATTGATCTGAAGTTTTCTGTAAGCAGACATTTATTGAACATTTTCAACTGTTTTGTAACACAGATAAAGCTGTAACTTTGCCATGGGAAAGTCAAACAAGCTGCATAATCTTTTGTCTTAACTTGAAGAGGGAGAATAAAAGAGAGGCTGGTGAGGGATATGTGAGAACAGGAACTAACTTGTTTTGTGGCTGTTCCACAACATAAAATCTAACTATAAACTGAAAAAATATACAGTATATGTTATCCTTTACTAATTTTTTCTTTTAATTGTTAGCGTTGGCGATTATGTCCAATCGACCAGATCTGTCATTTTCATCTAGTTTTTCTTTGTTGAGGAACATGTCCTTAAATTTAATCATATATTTGGGTAAAAGAGTCAATTATTATTTCATTTACAACATGGAACAACATCTTAAATGAACATTTTTTTGTCTTAGCTATTCTCAACAAAAGTAACATTACTCGAGGGGCATAAAAGTCACTTATCACTGAGACTATCTCGAGTGCAGACATAACAGTGGTCTGTAGGAAGCACTCGAGAGAAATATCTGCTCTAGCAATCTACTGTAATGTTTTAACACACACACATACGTGCGTATACACTGGGATCCAGCTGTGGTGGTAACAGCTGGTGAGTGTGTTACTACACTCAGACAAAACACGGCTTTCAGACATAGCCTGAGAGGAAGATCATGATTAAAGCACTTCCTGTCTGGCTGAGCAGCATGGCGGCTGGTGCTGGCCGTCTCCTGTCACTCTCTATACACTTTTTTTTAACCTCAAAACTGTGTGTGATTTATTACTATACTTTAAATTTTGACCAGAAAATACTGTGGGAAAAACAACAACAAACAACTGTCAAATTGTTAGCACACTGTTTTGAGTCTTTGCATGATTAGGGTGCTATTATTGCCCCAGTAATATTACGCCATGTATTTATATAAAGTAAAGCTAAAAGACATTTTAATACAGGTAAAGTGTCCTTCACAACAACCTTTGAGCATGTTTCAGGTAAATAACATTGGTTAAATCTTTTTACCAGAGTCAAAAAAGGGAATGTGTGCCTGTTTTGGGGGTGCTCGTGTTTAGCATTGAATATTTTTGTGATGTTACACTCCACAGTAGTGGTTATTGACTCACATGAACGTAGACACTCAGAATTTTCAGTCTTTCATAAGTATTTATTTTTTTATCTAGCCTACTAGGTTGTAATGTTATAATTTTATTGTAGCTGTTTTATACAGTGTTGTACTATCAAAAAAGCTTTAATGCTGTCTGTTTCATCTCTGTAGCAATGTTATTGTCGAGAGGTACCATTTCCCATCACCCTGCTCACCAGCAGCTAAAGGCAGAGTCATGATACTCAACACACAGAAACCCAACAATGTCCTGAATAATCTTATAACAGACGTGGGGCGATAAAATGATTCATTTGTTTATACTGATTGAAAATGTCTGTTGCTCAGCAGTAACAGCTTAGTGGTGCTTGGATTTAAACTCATGACCATCTGATCAGTAGTCCAGCGCCTTAACCATTAAGCTACCACTGCCCCGAGACAAATAATTTATGTTCAAGGTGTTGGGAACCCATGTGTTAGACGACCCCCCCCCCAAAAAAAACAAAACATCCTTTTGTCCCTGCGTCTGATTTTAATAGCTGTCTGCATTTCTGCTTTGAGTCATCTTAAAATTAAGTGTTAATTATTTCATTAAAAAATGTTATTAAAATGAATCCGCTGAAACAAACAACGATGAACGATGTCTCATGTCTATCACCTTGGAACCTTTGTTCTGTCAACGTATTCCCAGCAGCGACAGGAAACAAGAACAAGAGCCTGCTGTCAGCACCACCACCTCTTCATGACCTCCCCCTTACCTATTGCACCTATAATTAACTCTTCTTTCAGCCCCTTAAGGAAAGGGAGCATAATGGACAGAAAATGAGAGAGGAAAAGAGAAAGAGAGATGCAGATGTGTGATCTTGAGTCACCCTGAACTTTGCTGCTGCCGTGGAGTGATTTAGAGACAAGAGCAAAGCCTTTTCTGTTGGAGCTAGTCATTACTTGATGATTTGCTGAGAGGATGATTATAGGCAGAGAATCCCAACACATGTACATATAAAGATTATGGAAAATGAAAAAGAAAGGGAAAGAAATGCAAACTGGACGTAAGGTGGTAAAGAGTTGACTGAAAAGGAACTGGTTTGTTCAGTGATAGTTATGCTACAACTGAAACATTGGGCTATTAATCAAAACTGAATCGTGTCGATAATAAGGGGATATGAGTAAACTGTGTAAATTTGTGTACTGACACACTGTTTAATTCAGAATGTGGTTTGGAACACAGCCCAGGTATTCATGACTTTAGGGATGTAATTATCTGCTTCCGTTATTATCGTCTGTTCAGTAATACACAAGAATAATGAGAATAAAAACGTTATTGTGCACATCACCGTCATTTGCTGAGTACCAGGTAAAAGAGCAAAATCTCTCAACCCTTACAAGAGTGTGGCTTGTAAGCAAGTGTTAGCTGGCTAGCAAGAACCAGCTGTATGAGTTCTGCCACTGTTCATGCCTTGTTAACCTGATTGCTAATGCTGTGTCTAGAACATAAAGAGTTAGCCACCTAATATGAGCTAGCTAGTTAAAACACAAGCTCTGGTTGTATGACGGTTGTGCTTCTTTTTCCTCTCAGTGTGTTGCTTGTGCAGGATCATGGAGTGAGTTTGTTCGCTCCTGCTTGATTCAGCTCTGAGGCTGATGTAGCTCTGAAGCTGGATTTAGTTTGCTGGATTTAGCTGGATTTACTAATGTTAGCATTTGTGGTATTTAAAAAATTATTATTAAACAATCTGTACTCTTTGTGTTTCGTTTTTTGAAACGTGTGTTTTGAAAGCCAACCTGATTTGCGTTCTCAAGCCTGTCTTTCAGTGAATTAGCTGATATTTGCTGGAGAGTGTTGACGCGTGACATACCCAACATGGTGTGTGGCATACCTCCTGCCATATTTGACTGTTAATTACTCCTACAAGTGTTAGGGCTAGACTAATAGCAGTTCAGAACACCAAGTATTTTTACTTCCTTGGCTCAATATTTATGTCATTCATTTATCTACAGGAGTGGTCACCAACCCCGTTCCTGGAGATCTACCTTCCTGAAGAACTTAGCTCCAACCATAAACGTGGCTACCTAATCATTGCCTTAAGAAGTTCTGGATTAACTAAAACAGGTGTTTTAGATTTTGGTGAAATCTAAGATGAAACCTGCTTTTCGTTAGTACTGATCTTTAGTAACCCTTTATCCTGGGTCAGGATTGTGGTGGATCCAGAGCCTGTTCATGGGCATGACGTGGGAATACACCCTGGATCCAACGCAGGGCACCATGTACACCCACATTCACACACTTGCCCTTTATAATAATAATAATAATAATAATAATAATAATAATAATAATAATAATGTGATAATAATAATAATAATAATAATAATAATAATAATAATAGTTGTTGTTATTATTATTATTATTCAAAAAGAAATAACAACTGCAGCTTTACAAGTTGTACTGTATGAATTCTTACAAATGTGCACTTTGCATCTGTGTTGTTTTTCAGGTCACGGCTAGATATCTTTGTCTTCATTACATGACTGTATCAGGTATTACAGAAGCTTGCTGTATGCTGGAGCTCTTCCTGGTTTAAGGGCAGTCATGTCTGCTATAAATGTACTCATATTGTTGCGAGAGTGGAAAAATAAGACCCCCATGCCCCATGATCACAATTTAGGACACCACGAAGCCACATTTAGCCTGTATCTGTCCAGAAAGGCCTCTAAAAAAAAGTTGGTTATGTCACACACTGCATTTTTTTTTTTACTCGCCCAGAGAACCATGTTCCACAATGGGAATTCAGAGCGAGCTCGTATCAGTATCGCCATGACATCACAGTCCAAAAATGTCTAGTCACCTGACATTTTATCCAAATGAACTTCACCGGCATCTCTCACTCACCCCTAACATACATACTTTTATGTTATCACTTCATCTTTCCTCTGTCTGCCTTTCAACAATCAGCGCTTTCTGTGTTTGCCTTTACACACACGCCTACTTTTAGAGTTATAAGTAATGTACGTCATTAAAAACAAGGCCTTGTTAGAATGGAACCGGTTTTCTGAAACAACGAACAGGTCTGGTGTTTTTGTCAGCTCTGATCAGACGACATAACATTTCCCAATAGACCAGCCTTTATTATTAAATGCAGGTGACTCGAATCTGCCCGCATATCTTTGTAAAGGTTTCAGTTTATTTGACAGTTTAGCTCTTTGTTCTTGAAGACTAGATAATCAGACCAGCTTGAATTGTCTTTCCTTTATCTTAATCTTCTCATCGGGTGTGCTCAGATCTCTTTAAACCTTATTACTGGTAAAAATGAAATGGGGAAAAAAATCCCATCATTCCCATATGGACAACAGAAAGTATTGAAAGCATTTTATATCCAATTGCTCCCTTTTATATATGTATAATTCCTTATAGCTATACTATAATCGCTGTAGTATTCTCAATTCTGATTGGTCAGAATGTGTTGATTCATTCTCTATAAACAGCAGCTCTGACAATAGTATCGGCTGTAATATAAATCACAGGGTTATATTAAGGCACTCATTATAACACATTAATACATGCATTGTATTAATACATTAAAATATATAATTCAGAAATGTCTATAGTAACAACTAATTCACAGGCACTTGTACTTAGGATGCACCATATAATCAAAGATTAATAATAAACAAATAAGAACGCATATCATTGATATGTCGATACTTTCTGTAAGAAGATATATATTCGACTTTTTTTTTTTTTTTTAGACAGTTAAGGGAAAGTTCTCAGGACAGTGAACTATGTTTTTTTTTGCCTTTGAGAGAGAGAGAGAGCGAGAGCAAGAGAGAGAGAGAGAGAGAGAGAGAGAGAGAGAGAGAGCGAGAGAAAGGGAGAGAGAGAGAGAGGGAGAGAGAGAGAGAGAAGTTTGTAACGAATATAATGTACATGACAACAGGAGTTCACTTGGGGCTTGGGAAAATAATCAACATTGGGGTGTTGACCGTGACTTTGCTTCATGTCTGGCTGCATCACACCACCCCGTCGTTGATTATTTTCCTACAGCAACACTCCACAAAATGTTTTATGGCAACCAAAAAAATCACACTGAATCACAAATATACTCTTGAACGAACACAGTTGGACTTCTGGACATTCACAAACCTACGCAGTCTGTGGGAATTCAGAAGAATGATAGTAAGAACGTGTGACTGGTTTGAAGTATAAGCACTGTGTGGGAGTAGGTGTGAGAGAGGAAGAGCAGTCCATATAGAGCAGATCATGTTTTACTCAGCATTCACACCTACATGACAGACAGACAATGAGAGAACGAACGGAAGAAGCCCGTCATCTGCAGACAGAGCGATATTGTACAAACACACGTGTGCACACTTTCTCACATACAGCCCAGACTCATGTACTGTAAAACAAACATTTACATTTATTGAAAGCTCCTGTGCAGAATAAAGGAGCTCGCTGACATACCCAGACATTCAGCTCTATTTGTACACATGTCTTAATGTCACGTGATCATCAGGAACACGACGACTGCACAGCCCGACTGTGTTGCCTGTGAAAAGTGGCCTTCACAAAGAGTTTGTGGGGTTTTTATTTTTTTTTGTACTGTGTATTCAAAAACAAGAACAGGCCTGAACAAGCAGCAACAAAACGTAGGGTTAAATCCAGCATGCATGAGGTGCTTGGATTAATGTGGTTCCTTTGTCTGACTGTTTAAACAGATTAGTGGCAATGTAATTACTCACGAAGAGGCTGGTCGACAAAAAGGTTTTAAATTTCATCAACAATAACAAGATGAAAATGAAAATGATCGGTTCAACTGCCTTGGTGAAAAGACACTGAAATGAATCAATGAAATAGCACACTAAAATCTTCACAGTGGACTTCTGTTCATTTGTGCGCTAAAAAAAAAAAAAATCAATGGATTTGTATGTTTTTGTGAGACATTAAACGATGAAAACAAAGAATAACCAAACAAACAAAGCACCAATGTACCAGACTATTTTCTTTTTAATTCAGTGTTATAATGTTAGCACAAACTATGACAGAACAGCATGTGTAACCAATCAGAATTACAATCGGTGCTACTAGCCCTGGTAACTTTTGAGCAGATATGAAGAATCACAGAACTGGAACCTATGGACCAATAGCCAATGATAAAAGTCCCTCAGGTCCAATTAATATCATCAAATGTTCTAGTGTATTGTCTGTAAGATCTTATGTGCCATTTATGTACGTAGTGAGGTGTAAAACATGCCGCTATAGGAAAATAATCAATCACTTGTACCACAGCAGTTTGCCAACAATTTATTACTCAACACCTTCTGACCAATCAGATTTGAGAATTCAGCAGCATGCGGTAGAATGCGTATTGATTAGTGATCATGAGTTCAGTGTAAAGACGTGTTTAAATATACAAATGTTTGAGTGAGACATGAGTTTTTGGTTACACATGTGGCACTCATTTCCATGCTTTTTGTGTACTTTCTGTCTACTAGTTTGTGTTTCAGCATGAGTAAGTATGTTGGTGTGTCCTGTTGTGCTCCATGTGTGTGATTGGAGAAATATGTGTTGGGGGGGGGACTTGGGATAAATATGGCACTATAGCGTGATGAGGTGGAATTTTCCTTTTTCCTGAGGGAGCAACTGATACGCACTGAGGTATGGCTCTAATCAGTGAGGTCACGCACACGTGTACATACACAGACAAAGTGCTTAATCCCTATTCGCCGTAGTTGCACAGAGAACGATGACATCATTCACCTGTGGTGAGTGTTTGCTCGAACAAAATGCCTTTGTGTTTCTGTAAACACGCACTCTTTCTAAACACTCCGATTAGAGCCGTGTTTGAACGCAAACGTCTCGTTTTAGTGTACTTTACACTGATAATATAATTACGCATTAATGTAGTTTCAACAGAAGGGCAGATTGATATTGTTTATTACAAACAGGTCTTTCTTTCATAATTCACATCACATTATCCCTGTGGCCTTTTGCAAGGCCTGCGATATATTTTCTTCAGGTAGACCAATCCATATGCCTCTCTGTTTCCTTTCTTCTTTACATTCTTCACATACTGTAGGTTCTTCAGCAAATATCTGCCATTCATATTTTAACCTTTAATCCTTTTTCTTTGTTTTGTTTTGTTTATTTCTCTTTACGAGCATATTTGGTCTTGATCAGGTTGAGTCATATATCCGCTCAACTCCATACAGCACATTCACAGGGACCTCTGACCCAGTTCACAGCCTTCTGCGTTAGACTCTAAAATGTCTAGAAGATCTTTGCGTAATCAAGTGCTATCAAATTGATGTATATTTGAATAGCCGCCTTATGTATATTTGATTTCTCTTGCAGTGCATTAAGTATTACATGACCAACATCATGCTCTAAAATGTGATTCATTTCTCTTGGATGGTTTTGTCAACATACTTTTGCTAGTCATGCTTTGCATGGAATTGTGAGGATACAGTGGACACAGGCTCACCAAAACTGGATAGTGTCGGTAAGCCTGTGCCTGTTTTTGGCTGACAGGAGTGGAACATGATGTGGGCTTCTGCTGTTGTAGCTCGTCCACCTCAAGGTTTTTACATGTTGTGCATTCTGAGATGCTTTTCTGCTCACCAGGGTTGTAAAGACTGGGCATAACTTTCCTGTCAGCTCAAACCAGTCTGGCCATTCCACTGCTGCCACATGATTAACTGGATAACCGCATGAACTTGCAGGTGTACAAGAATTCCATGATAAGTGTATGTGGGTGTGCTAATGGAGCAATCCTATTAAAATGACTCTGTTGCTTCATTCAGCCTAATCTCTGTTGCAGGTTTAGAACACCACACCACTGTGATCACCACAGACGGGAATTTCGACACGTTACCCTGTGCTGAGAAACGAAGAGAAATGTACTGTATAAGTACTCTATAACGGACATTACTAACCATGTGACAGTAATTACCGGTCATTGCAAATTTATGCAGAACACATTTTTGTTGAATAGTTTCATGAATTCCTCATGAGCCCTAAATAATCCCTATTATTTGACCCGAGATTTTCTTTTTACTTTTTCCAGAGGGAAGAACTTAAGGCTTAAAGCTTATAGCTTAAAATAAATACAAAAAAAAAGTGTCTCGGTTTCCATCTTTTTATTGTATTGCTTTATAAGTACAGTTTTCATAAGACTCATGTTTGTGTCATCCTAAACCCATTAATTTAAGACAAATGGTTGTAGTCTGGTAGGGTTATTTTTATTTTATTATTATTATTATTTTAATAAAAAGCTAGTCTGGACAAAACCCCTGCTGAAAAAAACAATAGAAACCGTCACAAAAATTCTAATGGTTTCCATTACAAACCATCAGCTAACTATTAAAACCATAAAATTACAAGTAAAGATCAACAGGGACCATTACAGTTTCCATTTAAAAACAATACAATTCTCATTATACCATTAAAACCAGTACAAATACTCTGAAGGTTACTATTGTTTTTTTCAGCAGCGATAACATGATCATAAAGTTCTACTATAGAGTATAAGCATAGTAGAGCTTGTAAACAATTGAATTTTGACCAAAGTACGACTTTGTGAGTTGCTTATGGATGGATGTACAAGTCCATTGATCTAAATTCTGTTTGCAATGAGATCTCTTGTATTCAGGGCCTGAAAAATCCTCAGCTTTTGTGGTTCATGAAACTCTTCCTTACATTTATAGTCAAGCTTTCACACTTTTTGCCACTTCAGGTTGCCCAATCCTGTGCTCACAAGTCACTCATGAGGCTTGTAATTTGTCCAGCGGATTAGCAGATTAGCAATGTAAGATAACAGTACTAGCTATGTACACACAACAGAACCTCTTTCCAAGTTTCTTTACTTTTTTTTTTTGTAATGTGTCTATACACGTTTAACGAGAGGTCGTATATGACAGGATAAGTTCTTCTTCCATTTTTTGCATGTCAGAATCAGAATCAGAAAACACTTTACTGCCTATGGGTTGTGCAAAACCAATTCCTGTGGCCAACTTATTCTGTGATATACGACCTATCATTAAATGTGTACAGAGATATTACAAAGAGAAATAAAGCTTGGAAAGAAGTGCCTCTGGTACGGATGGGCGATACAGACTTAAAACTACATCACAATATTTCATGGTATTTTTTGCTGGACGTCATCAACTATATTGTCAAAGACACGGGATGACAAACTCTTATCATGGGAGGAATTGTACCAGTTTATATCATGGATGATACGATATGGCACAGCTCTAGACTCTGGTGTATGTACATAGCTGGTAAATTGGACCTGACTGCAGGTAGAAAGTAAAATTTGAGTGAGGAACTGAAGAACTGCTGGTCGACACATGCCATAGGATTGATGTGAGGAATCAATTGAGCCAATGGCTTGGATTCAACACTTGCTGCTGTTGCTGAAATCACACAGAAAACGAATATTCACCTAGAAAGCAGATTCATCATGATGTTCTGTGCTGTATGTGTTTTCACACTGTGACTGTGTGCATCTTATCTCTCAGGCTCAGAGGCTAATCCCTCAGAAGCATGGAGGCTAGTGACTGATCACTGCAGGAACAACTCTGAATCAAACAAAGAGTCTTCTGCTTCTGCTTTATTTTAGACCTGTGAGTGAAGGTCTGTCACATTTATCTTTGTGTCTGACTTTCTCTCTGGTTGAAAGAGGGTAGTAGGGGGCACAAAGTGCATCTCGTTCTTCTTCCTCGTGTGATGTGATGATTCATGGTGTTAAATGAGGGGTTTTAAATACAGTAGCTTCAGTGATAATCCTGTATACTATATCAGCTCTCTGGATTTGTTCTATAGATAGAAAGAATATTTTAGTTGAGATTTTTGGCTTGGGACACAGCATCTCATTCCTCGCTCTTTCCTTATCCCACGCTTTATCTGACTCTCTTTGGGCACAACAATAATAATACTCCTTGGTGTTAGGCAAGATTTGAAGCACATCTAATTATAGAGGGCCCTTGCTGAACTCTGACCTTAGCACACCGTTTGAAATAGACACCGTTTACCCATCATTGATAAATGACAGAAAGGATAATGACCTGTCTGCCAGTGCTCTCTTTACAGCCTGTGCGATACGCTTTGCACAATTTGAAAAGGTGTGGATCAGTTTTCAGTCGCTATTTCAAGCACGGATTCTCTTGCACAGTTTTCTGACACCTACTATTGTTGCCTGCATTCAAATCCACCCCCCCCTCCCAAAAAAACCCTCAGTCTCTCCTTCAGTGTTTACCCAACATGGGTAAACCGGTCACTCACGATTTGTTTACCCTAAACAGGCCAGCCAGTGACTCAGACTCAATGATGCGCCAAATGAACGCACAAGTATTAGAAAGTTGGAAGGAAGAGAAACTGGGAATGCTGCCATGCTGGGAATCATCTGTCCTGATCCCATCTAGGCTAGTGGTCTCAGCTTCAATCTTAGGGACCCAAGGTTTCCTAAGTCTGCAAATACCTGACTCACAGATTTCTAAGAATTATTAATGCACTCATTCTAATACATTATCAGTTCTATATTAACAACTAATTCACAGGGACACACACACACACACACACACACACACACACACACATATATATATATATATATACACACACACACACACACACACATATACACACTATTTGTAATTTACGTGTTTTCCTTAGTGTAAGAAGAGTAAGAATTAGTCTTGAATTTTGAATTGTGACTGGCAGACAATCCACAATCATCTAAATCTAAAAATAAGCGGATTAAAGCATGTCAGCTTTAGCAAAGAGAAATGTATAATCACTGTTATGGCGAAGCTTCTTGTAAGGAGAGGGAGTTTTCAGCATCCAGTGTCAGCATTTAGTATGAGTCTCTGGTTAACAAGCTGCATGTTTTTTCTTAATAACCTCAAGAGAAACAAGGGGATACCAGGAAGATAACAGGAAGAACTTTTGTGGCTGTTCAGCAATGTTAAATGTAACTATAAACAGATAAAACTATGACGTGTCAATCTTTAATAAATAAAAAAAAATCGTTAGCAAATTTCTGTGGTATAAGAGGAGTAAAACACCTCGGGATGTGCAGTTATGAGAAAATAATTAAATTTGTGGTGGTAACAGTACATCGAGTCGCATTGCATGTTATATTCGTTAAATACTTAAACACTGGAGTGACAACAATTTCAGAAACCAAAGATGTACATTATAATACATTATAACATGCAAAATGGATTGTATACTACAACCCACGTTACAACATTTAGTGTCTAGAATGTTCTTATGAACAGATATTACAATGTACCATATATCCTGACATTATGAAGTCATACACTCAACACTCACAATCCTTTATAAATGTAACCATATCTATCTATCTATCTACCAAGTATTTGTTCCAGACATTATATAATATTATGCGTTTTATACAACACGTTATACATGCATGTATGATGCATTATGAATGCCGGATTCATAGGAATTCATAGGACGTTATTGGATTGGACTCATGGATTAAGTGTTATGCATGTACATAAGGTATAAATGCTATACAGGCCTATACCACACACTGCACATTATTATATTATGTATGCTGTATAAAATGTTGTAAACGCTATATGATTGCTGAATTCATAGAAAGTGTTAGTATCTTGGCTGTAATGCTGATGCGGGACTTTAAGAGAGACACAGTATTTCACAGAGCCACCCATGAAGCCTGGTTTATTTTAGGGCACAGACTCAGTCAAGCACAGTGAGATGGTATGTTTTTTAATGCTGGTCCTTGAACAGAAACCAGAGGCTGTCAGGAGAGCAGTTCTCAGACTTTAAGAATTTTCCTTTCTTTCTATTAAACTGGAGACAGTATGAAAACAATTTTTTTTAGTTTTTAAGCCTGTCATGGCCTCAAGTAACTCAAGCAATCTGGACTTGGCAAAAAGCATGGGCAAGGGAAAAAACGTTTTTCTCTCAAGCCAAACTTATTTTTGAGGCGAGTGCAACTCCAAACCCTCGGCATACTTTTTCTTTGTCTCAGTCTAACTCTCTCCTTCTATGTCCTTGTAAAAACCCTCTGCACAAGCACTTATTCATGGAGGTTCATTAGCCTTTTAAGAACAGGTCTGAACCGCTGGGCTGCTGTTCAAAAGAACCTTTTGTGCTGCAAATCTGAAAGAGCGTCTGTGCTCAGGAAAGCTTTGAATTGGCTTCCCAAGGCAAAGCAGCTCCTTCTGCCACCCATCTGTCATAGGCACTATTAACACTTCATCTTTGTCCTCTAAATTTGTTTTCTCACCCCCTTGTTCCCCTCTGCCCTCATCTGAGCTGTTTCCTGAGGAAAGGAGGGGTTGGTTGAGGGTGAGTTGGCACATGTTAATGAGGCTTTGCAGGTTCTAAACTCCTCTCAGATTACACTGTTTCAGGCTCAGTTAAGTGGAATCAAAAGATCTAAGAACTCTCTCTTTTGCAAACACCCCCCCGAAAATACAGATGCACACGCATTTCTTTTCTATAGCTTTTACCCTGTTTCTTACATGACTACCAACCCCAGCTAATGCTTGGTTACTCCTTCCTAGTTCAACCTGTAATTTAGCAAACATTTGTCTTTTCAGAGCGCCGAACTGACTGCAATTTCCTGACCAAGCAACAAACTGTGGCACACGTACGCTGATATTTTTGAAAATGTAGCATTTACTTCTCAATTTTCGAGAAAAAAAAAATCCCATTCAAGAAGACACTTACGTGATCATGGCAGACCAATGATATTACTGTGTGTCATAATTTGTTAGGAAAAACACCTCAAGAATAACGTTAAGGGCGTGTGAATTGAACGGTAGAGAAGGTGACAAGCTGAAAAACACTAACATGGCCAAAACAAAGAATGACAAACATGAGGATTCATACGTGTGGACTGACGATGAGGAGTATTAGTGAGCGTGGTCATTAGCATACGTGCAAGGTGTCGTGCATTGTGCACACGCAAAATGTATTCATAAGCATGTGAAGCGAGTACGCCAAGAAACTTTGCAAGTGAGAGAGTCAAGACCCGTGCGCTTCCTATTTCCTGAGTCTGCACTTTGCTTGTGAGACACGGTGTAATTCACACTACCTTGTGCTCTTTTTTAAAGTCCACATTGCAAACACGTTATTAAATAAGAAATTACAGGCCACAAAGTAACACCTTGGACAGCAGCCATGATAAACAGAGTCCCGGTACATTCAAAGGACGCACAAAACCACAACAATGGGCATGCGCAGGTTGACGCTGTGATGTCAGCGTTTTCAAAAGCGAGTCCACGCGTAAACAATACAAATGGAGTTTTCCAAATTTTATTTATTTAAAAAAATAATAATAAATTTAAAGCGTCATTTTCAGAGTACACGTATACATGTGGACACGGACTGAATCCTCATCATGAAATGAAACATATATATATACATATATATACATATATACACACACACACAGCTAAATAACAAAGGGAACACCAGAC
>JANDJT010000092.1:16912977-16939083 GCA_024331685.1 Stegophilus panzeri | reverse complement strand
TGGAAGACTGTTCCATAACTGTGGGGCTCTATAAGAGAAAGCTCTTCCCCCTGCTGTAGCCTTCACTATTCGAGGTAGCTTCAAATAGCCTGCACCTTTTGATCTAACTGAGTTTGAGAGCTGTCATGCAAGGTGCTAACTTGCCATCAGGAGCAACTTGGGGTTCAGTGTCTTGCCCAATGATACTTCGGTATGTGGAGTCATGCGGGCCGGGAATCGAACCACCAACCCGACGATTAGTGGACAACCCGCTCTACCACCTGAGACACAGCCGCCCAGCCACTGCTTAGAGAACAAGATGCTGTTGTACATTTACCTCATATATGTGCTGAATCTAAAATTATTCAGAAACCAGAGATGAACCTGAATCCACCAGGGGAAATGGCAGTAGCTCAAATAAAATTCTGTGAAGGACTAAGGAACAAAATATAGCTTTAAGGATCTACCTTTGATGTCTTTACAAAAACACACATAAGCCTGCTTAGACTTGTATATAAAACTGTTCCAACAGGTGAACTCATGAACTTTGTATTAGCAAAGCGCGGCATAAATTGCTAACGTGGATACTGCTGACCTCAGTAAGACTGTGATAGTGAGGGTCTTCCGTTGGGGATGGGGGAGTATCCAGAGCACTACAGATGTTATGATCATTTGCTTTACTTACTCTGAGAGAGAGTGTGTGTGTGTGTGTGTGTGTGTGTGTGTGTGTGTGTGTGTGTGTGTAGTCTTGGCTGGACATCAACAGTATGATTCTCTATTGTCTGGGATGGAGACAGTTTGGCTGACTTCATTTAAACAGACAAAACGGTCTACACTCTCAAAACAGATGTGTTAATAAACATTTATATCACAGCAGTGGTGAATTGTTGATTCTGATTGGTCAGAAGATGTGACAGCAGCTCTGACATTACCTCTGATATTAGGTCCGGCTGCAAGGTTTATATTGATGCTCGTTCATCGTTTCTATAGTAACAAACGATGTGTGCAAATTGTATGGTGGATGCTCCACATAACCAGAACGTGTGGAATTATTGAAATGGTGGGGTTTTCTGTAAGGAAATGCTCATTTAACATACATTTTTGGAAGGAGTCTCCAGTATCAGGGCTTTGTAGCAGCCTTGGAACAGTTTTATAATGGGAGTGTTTCCAGGACTGAGGGCGTTGCAGTGGCCTTGGAGGTAAATTGACAAGATATTTTTTTTTGTCTTGTTAACATCAAGAGGAGAAAAAAAAAAAAAAAAAAACAGTCTGGTGCGTTTATCCTATCAGTACAAGATCGAGAGTTTGAATCCCGACAATGCCACAACCATCTGTGGCTGGGAGCTAAAAGGAGCTAAAATTGTTCTCTGGGTGGAAGGGATAGTATTCCCTCTCTTCCCTGCCAATCACAGTGACTCTAGCCAATCATGGGCGTGTGTGAGCTCATATTTGTGGAAGTAAGCAGCTAGCACTTTCCTCACTGAAAACTTCACCATATCAACAATTACACGTTCTTAAATCCATTTATGAGGATCGTCCACCATACATGTCTCTGCCAAAGTTGTAGAAACAATACCGTTGAATGACCGCTTTAATATAAAACTGTCATTTAAATTGCAGCCGACCCTTTGAACAGAACTGTTATAGAAAATGATTCAATACCTCCTGACCAATCATATTCAAGAGTTCAACGTGTGGTATAAACAACACTAAACTAGTCTTAACACAAACATGAGGTCTTAATTAACATATCCTATTAGACCAACAAAGCCAAAAGGAGTATACATGCACTGAACTGGTAAATTAAGCACACAATAATACACTATATGAGTAAATGCATTGGTTACTACATTGCAAAATTTTATTATGGATCTAGACTTTGTGTATTTCTTTATTCTTCTTCTTTTTTTTTTTTTAAGCTTTGCAGCAAACTTTCTAAACGTGACTCCATGCAGAGCAGTGGTTAGAAACATCTGTTTCTCATTGGATAGACTGGGGGTGATTTGTGCTGGGGAGTCGCTCAGCACTAAAGCCGGGTAGCAGAACATCACAGAACTGGAATCCACTTTTATCTTCGCTTTCAGAAAGATCCCATCTTCTCTTCCCTAAAGCTTCCTCAAATCTCTCCTGGTGACCTGAGGAACCTTGACTCCAAAATACCTGGAAAACATCCTTCCTTTCGCCATTCGTCAAGGAGATTTAAACAGGACAGGAGGATATAGAGATGTTTGTTTTTTAAACCGGAGGCAAGATACGAGACTTCTGTCTTCAAGGTTTAATCTTGAGTTAAAAGATGTTGCTTTACACAATATCTCTAGTTAAAATCATTGAATAGAGAGCTTGAATGTTTCTGGGGGACAGGACTTGGAACCTTTGAGTGCTTTTAAGAGATTTCTTCAAATTCTCACTTTTCAAACCTCCTCATTCATCTCACTACACAAACACGTAAATGTGTCCAGAATACATAAAGTACCAACAAACGTCTCAAACGAAACACATTCCATCAAAAACACCAGTACAATACCTAAAAAAAAAATAATAATCATGACCTAAAAAACAAAAAAACAAAACTGTTATTGTTATGGATGCATTTCCTCAATTGAAGGTTTAAGCCTTCATAAGCATAATGCATACATCTTTTATAGGAGGTGACAACAATAAACAACATTTTACCATAAAACAAACTCAAACTTTTGCCAGAATAGTGTACAAAAGCCTGATGTTGCTGGCTAGATGTAAAATAGTCAGGCACGTTACCTGCCTTTTGCAGCTAGGTATGTTGCCTCCATGAAGAGCAAACATTAATGATCACATCATCTAAGTTAATACAAACAAAAAAATGTGTATATACACAAAATGTGTTCAGAAAGATGTCTTTTTTTCTCTCTCATATACATATATTAGAGTGAGAGGCACATACATACATATTTCATTTGCATCCACTGATAATTACATATAATTTTCAATGCAATTTAAAACCTAAAGGTATTCCACATTTAATTCATGTTTCTTTTTAATTTTTGTATTAAATTAATTTGTAATAGAAATGATACTTGACATGTAAGTATTAAACATTATTGTACCTTGTGATTGTACCATTATTAAATCAATCCCTCCAATCAATCAATCCAGTCTCCTTTTTTTTTTTTTAAGCAACCAAAGAGTTCACAGTCCCACTTTCTTGTTTTTATGGACTCACATAATCACTACTTAAAGCAAATCAATGTCTTTCACACCCATGTGTCCTTTCTCCTTCAGTATTTTGCCATTTCTGCCAGGTGAAACTACATGTTTGGTCAGACTGTTACTTTAGTTGAGGAAGCAGAAGAGCATAGTTTCCAGCTGTGTCCCATGTAGCTCAGGGTCAAAAATAATTTTTTGGGGACAAATAGGCACCTCTGCTTTTATAAAGCAACACAAAACGCTTTATGAAATGTTAAGGCTTGTGACAGGTTGTGTGTTATCATTTTGGTAGACTGTTAACGATATGTTCTGCAATTTTTTTCATACTTATCTCCTTTGTTAGTTTGTTTTAACTAACCTCACGTTCCTGAAGGTTTGAGGCCTTTTCTGCAGAGTATCCATTTTGTTCCTGTTCACTGGGATGGGCTTCTTAAAGAAGTTGTAGAAGATGTACATAGTGCTTCATAACAATACATTTATAGAGAATCATAAATACAAGTGGATACGTGAACATAGAATGTAATCAAGGCTTTATTACTGTGCTATTTGCAACAATGTATAACTTGTATAATATCTTGTAAAACACAGATGGAAAAATACTACATAAGCCTTACAGGGTTCCTCCAGCATTCTTATGAACATGTTATGAAGACCAAATGTACGAAAAAGGCACCCTTCAAATAAAGTTTTAGCACTCTGGATACTGTTTAAGTATACAATTACTGTTGTGCTTGAAGGTCCATATAAGGGAGGTCAGTTCTCATGTCAATGAGTAAAAGTTTAATGTGTCACTTGTTAGTTACATTGTGAAGTCACTGTGGTGGTACGACACGCTTGTGCAACTTATTAAGAGTTTAATGTCGTATTCTGAGAGAAAGTGTCCTGTCATTAGATCTTTAATAGAAACCGGGTTTGGAAAATACCAACTGTACACAGACCAGCTACTTGGTTTCTCAGGGTATGCTATATTTATGACCTGCTTTGCATAATAAGAGGAGATATATATAGGGAAGGGAATTTGTTTCTTTGGGCCCTTGAGCAAGGCCCTTAACCCTCAACTGCTCAGTTGTATAAATGAGATAAATGTAAGTTGCTCTGGATAAGGGCAACTACCAAATGCTGTAAATGAAAATGGGTCCAGTAGTGTTTGGTAATATCTCAGTCACAAATTTAGCAGCTTATATAAAAACAAAGTAACAACTCTGCTGCCCCCTAGTGGTGGTGGTGATAAAATCGGTGACCAACAGTACCAAACACATGACCAAAAGCAAAAATGTTACATTTAAGCCTCTTAAGGTTTGGCCTGCCAGGGGAACCTATAATGGTTTTATGTTGAACCCTACAACTTTAATCTAAGCAGGGGTTCCAAGTAGAACCTTCCTGGTAAGGGGCGGCGGGGACAAATATATATCAAAGGGGGTGAGAATACTTATGCAAGGCATTGTGTTAAAAAAACAAAAAACAAACAAAAATAAAAAACTGACTAAGACAGTCCCATGTAGTTAACTCCAGTTATTAAATTAGGTTTTTAACATCACTATGCAAACCTTTATTTTCTTAAACATTGACAAACATCATACAATCATTTCATAATCATTTACAAAGTGTGCTTAAAGTACAGTGAATATTTTATAAATCAGCATTACACATCAGCACCCGGAAATACAGCTGATAATAAACCACCAGTGATTTTTACAGATGTGCATCAAATAAATTAACATATTATATAACAGATTTCTCCTTGAAAGAAGTTCAAATGCACATCTGGCTCCTCGGAAAGAACACCGTGCTATTTTCATTATTCAGTAAGAAAGACTGGTGCAGAAAAAAACAACATGTCAGTCCTTTAAAGGTTTAACCAGAGAGGTGAAAGAAAAGAAAAGAAAGAAGAAGATGAAAAAAAAAAAAAAAAAAAAACAGCATTCCACCCATAGCTGCAAATTAGCGTTAGTAAGAGTCATTTCAGGAGAGGGTTCGCTGTGTTGGAACAACAGCATTCTTCTGTCAGTTCTCAGCCCTGTTTAGTAATGCAAGTGCTCTGGCCCTGCTGGACCTCAGCATCAGTATGAGAGGAAAAACGTCATTTTGCCCAAATGTTCACTCAAAGCAAACAGTCATGGAGTGGAGCTATTTCTGGTCTGCTGGCTATTTATAGACTGTTTTATAAGAGATTAATGCAGAGGTACTGTGTGGACGTGCAGGCATTAGAAGGATGGAGAGAAGTACGTGACCCAGAAAGAACACTCAGATTCAATTAATCAATCAGTTACTCATACATTACAATCAAATGAGATGCACACAACACAGAAACAAATTAACTAAAGCAATAGATCAAATATTGAGAAATGGGCAGAACGGAACAGCTAATCTACCCTAAAGTTACATCCTTACTGTTCATCGTCGACATGATCTTTTGAGTACAGTCCGTCATTTTCAGAATAATCGCCACACGTCAAGACACAAATATGTTTGTAGGCCAAACTGAAATCAAAATTCCCCCCTGATCTATGCTGATTTTCTTGGTACTGACGTGTCCAAATACTGACCTGTAAATTACATGCACATTACAGACATAGCTGATTTACTGTACACAAAATTCCATAAACAAGGCAAACCTCACAGAAAGCTGAAAACGACAAATGAGGAGTAAATGGTGAAAGAGCCATGCACTAAATCTTCCAGTAATGCAGCTCACCCACTGCAGTGTGACACATACCAACTCTATCGCTTGTTATAGGGTGCTATTACTTTTGTCCAAATTTATGATTGCTTTCTTTCAAGTCAGGAATATAACATGACAACAAAACGCTCATTAAACCTGTGTGTAATTGAAACTCTAATTTCATCCTGATGGTATAATCCATATATTCATTTGTATTAAGATTCGAAGCCAATCAACTGTGGTGTACATGAGTGAGTCTCCTTAGAATTTACACAAACTCGGGAGCTCTCGTAGGATACAAACTTTTTTCCTCGCTTTTCATGAACACCACATTTCTTATGAAAGAAATATGAATAAATCTATTTCCATATCCACTTTGAGAATGGAGGCCTGATGATTTGCTTGTATTTTCCTTTGCTTGTATCTTCTCATTTGTAAGTCGCTTTGGATAAAAGCGTCTGCTAAATGAATAAATGTAAATGTAAATGATTGAATCCAAAGAATAGAGGAAATGCTTTTTTTCTTAAAAAACAAACAAAAAAAAACCTGGCAAAATAATTACCGTACCTAAGGAATATTTAAAATAAATACATGCAAATTGTTATGCAAACTTGGAAAAACAAAACAAAACAAAAAATTGCTCTTGGTTTCCATAAAATCTATTGTTGCTCACATCTCAGTCATCCTGCACAAAAAAACCCCCTTCATACATGTTGAAAGTCTTGAACTGTTTGCCAGGAACATTATGTATGAGAATACTGCATGATGGAGAGGTCCAAACCCCCCAAAATCACAGAACAGATCACAGAACAGCTGTTTACTCTCTCCACCTGGCTTCAAATCACATTTTATTTGTGGTGTTGCCAGTAATGTTGAAATCAGTGTTTCGCAGAAACATCCCTATATTACTAAACTCTAAATATCACTCACTTGATGTTCTTCATCATTTTCATGAAGAGTGCCAATAATTCAAGCCAACTTTGAGCCAATGACTATGACATTTACTTCCATGTGTTCTATCCATCCACATTTTATTCCCCCTGGACCAACTCATCCACTCAATGAGAAGAAATGGAGCTATTTCGGCTGTGCTAGTTATTTATAGACTGTTTTCTAGTCTTTTTTTTTTTTTTTTTTTTAATTTTTATACCACAACAACTCGTCAACTATTTTTATATGTTTATTGTAACATGGAATGTTGTGAAACATCAACCAAACAAGTTAGTTCCTGTCATCACTTGTGTCATCACAACAGCTATAAACAGTTGTTTCCTCACCAGCCTCTTCTCTTTAAGTTAACAAGACCAATACATAAACAAATCAATTTTAAAAAGCAGCTCGTCATATTACAGAGAAAAGACCTTCATCCTGCAGACTTATTTATATCGAGTCTGTTTAGAAAAGTGCCATGACCTTCAGATCAGACAAGAAAAGGAAAAAACTCATTTTCTCCACTCAAATCTAAACGAGGACGCGTTCGGCACCATTTCCGTGTGTTATTTATAGACCGTTTTCAAGTTGTTTATGAGAAAAGCGCAGACGTTTTGGAAATGTGCAGGGATTAGAACGAACTTCATGAAGAAGAGTCTTATTCAATTATTCAACTACTAATGCCATGAAATCGATTAAAAACACCAAGACGAGAAAACGGCAGAGGCCTAAGTGGATAAAAATGGTCATTCGGAGTAGATAGATGATGCCTTAAGCAGACCAGACTCTTTCTTAAATCAATACAACCACCAATTTTTCACGACACGTTTTCACACATAAGGACTGAAATTTCATACTAAAAAATAATAAATAATAATACAAGAAACCACTTATTTATCCTCTAACTATCCTTCTTACAAGAATTTCAATTTTAATTAAAACATTAATACTAACTTTTCTCAAAAAATTGAACAGAAATTGAAACTACTAAAGGATTATATGTTTAAATGCAAAGAAACTCATTCATATATTCATATATATATGTCGCTATCTTTTTTGTATATCTCTAGAAACACTCCTGTTGACAGTGATGAAATATGAGGTAAAATAAAATAAAGTTTTAATGTAAAAGAAACATTGAAAATGTCTGTTCCTACAGAACTGCAGAAAAACAAACAACGTAGAGAGCTACCATTAAATCATGACACAGTAGCTCTCTAGGCTGTAATTGCCTTATTTTTACTCCACCCAGGCGGATAAAATAGAGAGGCATAAATCCGGTGTGACCGCTCCTTTAATCTTTGTCAGTAATGACACATAATGGTTCATTATGGCTCAACATCACAAGTTCGAACATTTTTAAATCTATTCTTCAATGTCTGTCCCTTGGGTCACAGGCACTCAATTAGAGCGCATGCTTCAGCATGCTTCAGTTTCAGATATGAACTAAAATGTGTAAACGCTGCACTGCAATTCCAGGAAATACAATACATAGAGAATGCGAGCAGTAAGAGCATGAGTGGGAGGATATTTTGGAGCATAAATTGAGTGAAATAAGCCTTAAGTGCTTAAATAAATAGCGCTTGAAAATACTGCGTGTGTGAAATGTGCTATGGTGAAAGCCTCTATATGGCAAGACACTGGGGATTAGGGCTGGGCAATGATGACATGGTGATATCTGATATGGGGATAAACTGAGCGCTAGTTAAATATAGGATTTTGTTCTAAAGATATTCGCATTGGCACACTGATCATTTTACTTCTACAAATATTATCACTCAGAAGTTGATTATTTTCCAAGAACAGCATATCTTGAAGTGTTTTATTCCTCTTATACCACAGCCAACTGCCAAAGATAACAATGTTTTTTGATTAATAGTACAAACACATTATACTTTTTATCCATTTATAATTAGTGTTAATAATTTAGTACCTTTCCATCACTTCTGTTATAGCAGCTATAAACAATCCTTCCGTCACCAGCCTATTGTTTTCTTTCTCTTGAAATAAATAAGACCAAAAAACAAAAAACAACAACAAAAAAAACAAACACACAAAAAAAAAAACCAACACCACTTAACTTGTTACAGAGACATCACAAAGCCCTCCATAGTGAAGACTCTCCAAATGGCGGAAAACTGGTTGCTGGTTTATACTTGATGCAGGCAATGCAAGCAGCATTGTTCAAATACTCGCCTGTACAACTAAAAGATTAAAAGCAATGTACAGTGAATGGCAAGTCAGAGCCAAAACACCCCTGCCCATCTGGATTTTAAGTCGAACTGCAAAATAATTTCATGCACAGTCATGTTAAACAGACTGATGAGTTTTGGTTATTTTAAAAACTTTCCACCGTTGTCATGATCGTTGCCATGATCTTCATCTCACATCAAAATCTCTGACCTTACATTCAATAGTCTTTTCTAATCTAGAAAATCCAGACAAGTGGTATGCAAAACAGACATCTCAGTAGATTTGAAGGCTACATGAGAGGTTTTTACGTTTCAAACACTAAACAGAATAGGAAAAGCAGTACTCAATAACTACGTAGAATAGTACATAAGTATGTGATTTGTTACACAGTGCTAGTTTGTTTAGTGAGTCCAAGACGCAGTGTCACAAGGTGCTCTACTACTGCTGCTATACATTATATTTCTGAGGACAAGGATGCAGGAAGTAGGGGTGCGGAGTGTGCTGCAGGTCCCATGAATTTCAGGAATCCTATCACTGGAGGAGGAGGAGGAGGAAGAAGAAGAACAGGTATGAGAAGAACAGGAAGAAGAAGAAGAACAGGTATGAGAAGAACAGGAGGAAGAAGAAGAACAGGTATGAGAAGAACAGGAGGAAAGAGAAAAAGAAGAACAGGTATGAGAAGAACAGGAGGAAAGAGAAGAAGAAGAACAGGTATGAGAAGAACAGGAAGAAGAAGAACAGGGAAAAAAAAAAGAAGAAGAAGAGGTATGAGAAGAACAGGAAGAAGAAGAAGAACAGGAAGAAGAAGAAGAACTTTTGTTTAACCGGTTAGGTTAGGAAGCTCGAGTCAGTGCACGCAACATATATGCTGCTTACACTGTGAAACTCCTTCCTGTGTCCCGTGTCTCAGGACATACACAAGCAATGCTCCAAACACCCACAGGATACATGCAGCAGCCAGCTTGCGTATGTGCACGTGTAGTTAAAAAATATAAATATAATTACGCCTTCTAAAGTTATAGCTTTATCTTGGACTGTTACAAAGTGCTGACACTAGAGGCTCCTCCCAAAAACTTCTTGGTTTTCAAATCTATTCATGATATTTCTATAGAAATGTTAATGTATTAAAATGAGCACATCAGTATAAACCTGTGATCTGAATTACAGACGGCACTACTGTCAGAGCTGCTGTTATAGAAAATGAATCATCATCTTCTGATCAATTAGAATAGAGAATTCAACAGCATATAGTATGGTATAAAAATGCTATTGTTTTGGGCAGTAAAACGCAAATGGGAGCACTGCTATACGTCAGTGAAAGAAGAATGCCTTGTCTTCCTACTGTAGCTGTGCATAGTACAAATGTAGCTGGTTTAATATAGAATTACAAATCTGTGTAGAATACTGTATAATAGGCTGCTGTGTGGTTGTCCTCTTACTGTAATGTTCAACATCTAGATGCTAAAATAATGCAGGTCTATTTATGCTGTACAGTATCTCACTTTCTACGTGACAAAAACGCTACAGTTTAAAGAAAAAACCCCCAAAAAACCTCCTCTATAATGCAAGCGAAACCTAAAAAGCTCCTGACAGGATGTCAGAATTGATTTTTCTCAGGACTTATAACAAGTTCATTGCTATTTTGCTGGCACGCTGTTACCAAACCTAAATATCATGATGATGATGATGATGATGATGATGATATTTCACCATGATATTCGTAATATTATTCACCAGAAAGATGCTGTAGAACTGCTGTAAAATTACATATAAACAGCGAAACGTACCATAAAAGCAGAGATTCTAAACAGTGATATGGAAAGAATGTGGATATTGATAAAATAAGGATGTCGATCTGACTGGGCCTGCAGTCTCTCACTCCGAGCACATCATCGTCCCTTGTGCATTTACAGCATGTTGTCAGGTCTGTGGACTTCGTTTGGAAAGTGTTTCAGATGAAGCTGCCAGAATCTGCTTCAGGCTGGTCTAGTGTTGTTCAGGCTACACAGCTGTAGTCAAGGTAACTAATGTACTGCCACTTCTGAGTCTCATGTATCACATTCAGAGAAGGTTCTCAGTGCAGGAAGCTTCTCTGTCCTCTGGCTTTCACTACTAAACAGCTTCGAGGATGTCTTAAGTGCTTTGCACTGATATTTACAACAGTTCATGTTTTAATCGTGCAGTTGGGTTGTACATTCAAAGACCATGATGTGCTATAAGCACGGAGTATTCAAGTGCATCATGAATGTCCTTACTAATAATATTTAGCTAATAAATATAAGGAAAGATGTTTAAGTATGAAATATAACCTTGCTGAAGGTGTACTGAAGCTCTGAGTCACACCAGCCCTGAGAGAGTGTGTGCTTGTGTGGAGATCTTACAGGTATGAGAGGTAGCAAATGATGAAATTGGGAAGGTTCAGTTGGGTGATGACCTGCAGCGCTCTGGTGCCCAGGACATGCCTCAGTGTGATACGGCTCAGCTGCTGCAGAGACAGAGGACAACCTGCAGGAACGCACATAGCAGCCGAGTATCAAAACAGAGCAATCGTGAGGTTGACGTTTAAAAGTTTAGAAGAAGAAGAAAAAGCCTTTGTCTCACACACATTATAGCACAGCAAAATTGTTTTCTTTGTATATCCCAGCTTGTTAGGATGCTGGGGTCAGAGAGCAGGGTCAGCCATGATAAGGCGCCCCTGGAGCAGAGAGGGTTAAGGGCCTTGCTCAAGGGCCCAACAGTGGCAGCTTGGCTGTGCTGGGGCTTGAACCCCTGACCTTCTGATCAGTAACCCAGAGCCTAACTATCTAACCCACAAGGCTTAAACATTTAAATAAATCAAAGGGAAGAGCTATCCCATACTAAGTTACTTTATCTTTGTTTAATTCTTGCTAATTTCCTGACCAATGATTTGTTGTTAAGACCATTAAAAGCTTAATATTTAGATTTTTTTTGCCCAGGAGTGTGTGCATAAACCCCAAACCCTGGAAGGATTGCTAACAACTAAGCCACCATGCCCCCCATCTCAGAAGACGTACAAGACATATTTGTTTCTGGCAGTGGAGAGCTTTGAGCTGTGAAATTATGAACCTTGGTCTTGTGGGTCAATAGAAAGCAAGAAGGTGGGGCTGTGATCTCTTTAGTCAGAAAGAAAATTGAGAAGCTGCTTATTATACCAGAACCAGTACCAGAATATTGTCTCACTGTTTTCTTAAATAAATAAATAAATAAATAAATAAAATAAAATAAAATAAAATCAAATAAAAATTACATATACAAATATATTTATATTATATATCAACCACCTTGTCTACCTATATATGCCAGGGTTTTTGTTGTAAAATTCAGTTTTTCCTCTCTGCCTGCTAGAATTTTCTTGATAGCAATGTTTGAATCACTGATACATTAATTGGACTGAAATTTATTTTCAGTGTGCATGTATGGTAAATAAAAAAATGAAATACAGCTGTAGGGAAAACCTTGGCTCAGGGGAAAAAAACCCCACATAAAATCATGTTAAATCTGGGTGGTCAATGCCACTGTCTTGAGACTCATCCATTACACATCTCCAAGTCCATTAGCAGTCAAGTAACTAAAATGTCACGTATGTTTAGACACATTCATAAGAGCGTTACCAGAACACAGCACCTGCCTGAGACAGTTTACATTCTTTAATAATGTTTTGGGGCATGTGCTGCTAAGATATGTCTGCCACAGGACCTCATGAGACGGCCCTGAGAAACATTCCACAGGTTGTTCTTCCTAACTCGAAATGGATATGTGATCTGATCTCCATCCTCGTTCTGTTTATTCCTGCTTTATTCCAAAACACCCCATTTAGCACCAAGGCTACACGCTGGATTACAAGTCACCACAAACAGCAAGCAGAAACGTAATGTAAAGTCCAGAATCAAGAGTAGCAGCTACTGTATACTAGTACAGTAAACCGTGAGGCATGAAAAAATTCTAGACTATCTGTGTCAAACATTGTTATTTAGGTCTTTATGTTAATTCTGCTCATTTGTTATCTGTTATCATTAAATCACTGCTCATAGAATAAGTATAAAAACAAAGAGAAAATGTTAAACATTAAACCAAGAGCACCACCTGGTTGCAATTTCCGGAACTGCTGATTCAAACTGAAAAAATGGAGAGTGATGATTTGGGTAAATTAATGTGTATATGGATCTGTATATACACACACACACACGGGTGACAAATTAAAAGGGAAACTAGTGGAGGGTATTTATAATGCAGGCATGGTTTGACTATGCTTGTCTCCTTAACTACAAATCATCACAAAGTTCCTCCTAATGATCACCTTCAGCCTATCATGAATCTGGGGGTAGGAAAAATAAATCACCTGGTCCTTTCCCTGTCTTCACCTGTCCAGTTTCAGTGAGCCTCTGCCCACTGAAGTCTCAGATTCCTCTTCTTGGCACATCAGGTGTGGTCTTTTGTTGTTGCAGCCCATCCACCTCAAGGTTAAATGTGTCGTGCATTCGGAGATGCTTTTTTGCTCACCACGGTTGTAAAGAGTAGTTATCCGAGTTAGTGTAATGTTCCTGTCAGCGCAAACAATTCTGTCCATAATCCTCTGGTCCTTTCTTATCAACAAGGTGTTTTGATCTGCAGAACTGTCGCTCTCTGAATGTTTTTTATCGTACCAATGGTCAAAAGATCATATTTTTTCCCCTCATTCTGCTGTTTGATGTGTATATTAACTGAAGCTCTTGACCTGTATCTGCATGCATTTATGTATTGTTCTGCTGCCACTATTGGATAATTGCATAAATGAGCAGGTGTTTCTATTAAAGTGGCCAGTGAAACATATACACCCACCTAAGCGCAATTTCAAACCTAGGGGCTTGGAATCAAACACTGCTGCACTAGTGTCCCGCCCCGATCCTATAACAGTAAAGTCTCATTTTATTTCGTATCCTGTAAAACGTTACTTGTGCTCCTCTGGTTCAAAGCCCTTGACCTAATGTACTTCAAAAGGTATTTACAATACAAAAATCCGAAAAATAGCGCCCTTACAACCTCTTCATTTCTTTAACATTAAAGCAGTATGTTACTCACTCTCGTAAAGCTGCATACACAGAGCAGCGGGTGTGTCAGGCCTGGTGTAGTCGACGGGTTTCCTCTCGTGTTTGTCTTTGGCGTAGATGTTTGCCCCGAACTCAACCAGCAGCTTGATCATTTCTACGTCGTTGGCCTTTGCTGCATGGTGTAGCGCTGTCTCGTGCAGCCGGACTGCGTTTACTTTCGCTCCTTACACAAATGTGCAAGACAAAAAAACCTTAATATGGGGCCAATTTCTCAAATTCACATCCCAAAATGCTTCAGAACTGCTCCTATTGCCAGAAATCATGCCATATTTACTACAGCAGTGCTCACCAACGCTGTTCCTGGAGATCTACCTTCCTAAAGACTTTAGCTCCACGCATAATCGTGTCCACCTGACCATCTAATCATTGCCTTAAGAAGTTCTTGATCGACTAGATTTTGATTGGGGATGAAACCTACAGGAAGGTAGATCTCAAGGAAGAGGGTTGGTGACCACCGTACTACAGACTGCAGTATTTCAGGAGCTGCCCACTTTATAATCACATCTAAATACACAATGGAGAATATACAGTGCACTTGAAATCCCACAATGCACTGCAATAAATTAGTGATCAAATAAGGAAGAAAAAAGGTCTTTGCTGCTTGAAAGGAATAGGGAGTAGGGGATAGGGAATAGGTCATGCTTTTAGACACAGCTTTTTGCTTCTACCTGCATCGAGTAGCACTTTGACACACTCCATGTGCTGGTTAGCGCAGGCTACATGAAGTGGAGTGCCATTGTACAGATCATAGGCTTCCAGACTGGCTCCATTTGCTATCATGAGCTTTACACACTCAGCGTTTCCTGCAAATCACAAACACATACTCACACAAATGTCATGTAATCACTCTGCCCTGTGAATCTCACTCTTGTGGTGTTGGAAATATGGTGTGTGACTCTGATCCTCACCTCCTATGCAGGCCTCGTGTAGTGGGGATGTGGTGCGAGAGGTAAGGGCAGGGTTAACCTTTGCCCCGTACTCAAGGAGGAGCCGCACACATTCAGAGCTCCCAGAAGAACAGGCCTCACATAGAGGAGTGCTGCCGTCCACGTTCCTCGCATCCACCTGCAAAACAGCACAAAAGCACTTGATATTCAAATATAATATAGTGTGAAATGACTCTCAGTTTATTCACAACACCAGATTAAATCACCTAGTTCTACTGTATATCCCAAAAACCCATTCACGTGCCTCCATGATGCACACTATAACCTAGTACAAATTGGGACAAGACCACACTTTGATGATGTCATGAGTGAACAGTATTTGTGCTCACCTGTGCAATGATTTACTGAAGAAACATTTGTCATTTTCCATTAGAATTAGAACAGAAAACTGCACCAAAACTCAAATTTCACATCACACTGACAAGTTGCAGTTGTAGAAAAATAATCAACAACAGGGAGGTGTGATGTGACGGAGAGTTGTTACTGTTACCACCATAAAATTATTTTCCCATAACAGTACATTCCGAGGTTGTTTGAATCTCTCCTATACCACAGCAGTTTGCCATGGAATACATTAAAGAATATGTACTTTGTATCCATTTATAAATACTTTTAATGTTGTCAAACAACTGCAAAACAAGTTCTTTATCACTTGTGCACAAAACTCTTTCCCTTATCAGGCTCTCTTTTTTTTTTGTCTCTTTTTCTCTCCAAGTCTTCCACACGTACATTACTTGGGACAGGAATGATCTTATATTATCTTATAGCACATACACTATGTAAAAAAACAAACAAAAACACAAAAAACAGGGTGAATTAGTGGATTATTGGGGAAGAGTTTGCAGGGAATTAAAGATCAGGTTCAGAGTTCTCTCTGAACAAGACGTAAACACGTCAATCATCTCTACTTTCTTAAAAGTTGAGAATGATCTAGAAGTTATCAACTGCTGAGTAACTCAGAGATGGAGGGGTTGAACCTGGAGTGTCCCCTGCCCTGTGGAGGTTGTTGATGATGCCACTGACTATTGTTTTGGGGTTTTTCCTTCACAGCTCTCATCAGCTGCTGTTGTTATTGTTGTTGTTTTCCTTGGCCGACCTATTCTGTGTCTGTTGCTCAGTACACCAGAGGTTCATTCTTATTTCAGGACATTCCAAATTGTTGTATTGGCTATGCCCAATGTTCATGCAATGCCTCTGATTGATTATCCCTCTTTTCTCAGCTTCAAAATGGCTTGGTTTTCTCCCATACACAGCTCTCTGATCTTCATGTTGGCTTATCCTTTTTAACAACAAATGCAGTCTTCACATGTTAAACTGAACGCTAAAATCAAGAGTAGATGTCCAGTGCCATTTATTGTTTAAACAGTCAATCTAATAGGACACACCTGAGTAACAAGCAACATGTGTCAGTCACATGTTCCAATATTTTTGCTAACCTACAAATTGGGTGGTCTGACATTCATATGAATATGATATCTTGTATTCATCTTTTGATCTCAAACCCAAATGTATTCAGTCTCCAGCAAAAACAAAGGAACTGGCCTTGCTGTTCCAGTCGTTTCAGAGGGGATGGTGTCTAGCAAAGGTGTGTGTTGTGTGTGCGTGACTGTAACCTGTGCTCCGGCATCCAGCAGCAGCCTCACACACTGCGTCTGTCCTCGGATAGCTGCCTCATGGAGAGGAGTGATGGAGTCGACAGCTACTATATTGACTGAAGCTCCACTCTGGATCAGTGTCTGCAGATGGGACATCTGGCCTTGATACGCAGCCTTGTGGACCTCTGTCCTCTCCGACCAGAAGCCTAATGCACACACAGACAGACAGAGAGTGTAAAACATCTTGTTACTGCTATTACCCTGCAAGAGGCAGTAAGATGGTGTATGGGTACCACCAAGTTGCCACGAACAGATTTGTATTGAACAGTGCCCAGTTGAAAACTTCAACAAAACAGACTTCATTTGAAAACTATAATGAATTTCCCAGTCACACAACTGCACTTTATTGAACATGTAGTACACAGTTATAGAAAGGAATTATTTATAATTGCACAATCCGGCTTCACCCAGATGAGAGTGGGTTCGCTTTTGAGTTCCTCATATCGTCTCAGGGAGTTTTTCCTCGCCGCTGTCGCCTCTGACTTGCTCATTAGGGATATGTTTTATATTTATATTCTGAATTTATATATTTTTGTAAAGCTGCTTTGTGAAAATGTACCTTGTTAAAAGCGCTATACAAATAAACTTGAATTGAATTGAATCACAAGCCCTCAAAGCTCCAGGATTTCTGGTTCAACCCTTAGCGTGAGTTACTGTGTGTGTGGGTTTTTGCATTTTCTCCTCAGATTTGTTTGGGCTTCCTCTGGTTTCCTCCCCCCTCACACAAACATACCAGTAGGTGGACTGGCTACTTGAAGTGTAAGTGTGTAAATGCAAGTGTGTGTGTGTGTGTGTGTGTGTGTGTGTAAGTAAATGCAAGTGTGTCTAGTGCTTGGTCAATTCCCACCTCGTGTTCAGTGTTCCCAGGATGCAAGACCATCCTGACCAGGATAAATCTGTTACTGAATATGAATATATGAATGAATGAATGAATGGATGGATGGATGAATGATCATACAGTTTAAGACTGTATAGTAAAAACAGGTCACTAGGTCAAGGTGAATATTATTGACACCTGACTAAAAATAAAACATAGATTCATCTGAAGAGTATAAGAAGCTATGGCGATTAAACATCATATAATCACAATGAAAAATTCGATTTCCGTGTTTACACAAGCAATTCGCTTTCAATCTCATTTAGTAAACACGTCCCACTGTAATGGAGGGAAGATCATGGCGCTGTTATCATAACTCTGTCATTTAAGCTTTTTCACGTACCGATATCACCGAAGAAATATGGCCTTCCTGTTTCCACCTCCATCTTTCACTTGAAACAGGTGTTAAATGAAACGTGCTTTAGGAACCGCTCAGTATTCAGTTATAAAGCCGCATAAACACGCCGTGTTTACAAACGCCGTGTGTGAGTCACGTGATCATGTTCCCGTTTCCGTTCTTCCGGGAAATATGGGGGTTGTAGTCCACCTGTTCAAAATACAGCCCTAAATGTCCCACTGATACTGCACTTCCAAACAAAGACATAGGAAACAAGTGTCTCATAACTTCTAACTATAGATCTACCCTGCTGAAAAAAAGAGATAGAATAGAAACCATCATGAAAATTCTAATGGTTTCCACTACAAATACCATTACAAATCATCAGATAACCATTGCTATTACTATTATTGGACCTTGGTATCTACTAGACATAACATGACACCAATACAAGGCAACAAATTAGGCTACCAACAGACACCCACACGGACCATTACAGTTTCCATTCAAACCAATACAATTCCCATTATAAATTATTACAAATTGTATGATGGTTTCTATAGGGTTTTTTTTTCTTCCAGCAGGGTACATTTGACCTTGAATTATAATAATTAAAAGATTATTTTTAAATCTTCATTTTTGCATTAATGTGTGAATCCATTTACCACCTCATGCTTGACAGGTTATGAAAAATGTACATTTTAATCCCATAACATTCACTCAACCCCGTTACATAAACACCCTCACCTCTGTGAAATATCTAGAATGTTCCATAAGTCAACAGGAAGTTGCATCATCTGAATTTCCTGAAGATAACGTGAAGAAGAAAGCTAAGATCTGTCGTCCGGTGTTCTTTTATTTTCAGTGATATTGTGATATTTTGAATTTATGACCCTGTTTCCCAAATGATATTTTGAAAGCATATTACAATTTAATAATAAAATATAATAAATCTTAACAAAATACAAATCTAACAAAGAATTTAATATATAACCGTGGAGCTTGAAGCCGATCCCAGGGAACTCGGGGCACGAGGCAGGGGACACCATCGATGGGGTGCAAACTCATCACAGGGCACAATCACACACTACAGACAATTTGGAAATGCCAGTCAGCCTAGAACATATATCTTTGGACTGGGGAGGAAACCGGAGTACACAGAGGAAACCCCCAAAGCACAGGGAGAACGTGCAAACTCTGCACACACAGGGCAAGGATGAGATTCGAGCCCCCAACCCCAGAGGTGCGAGGCAAACATGCTAACCACTACACCATCATGCCCCCACATCTTCAATGTTGAAAAATGTTAAGATATAAACTTTAATTACAAGCTAACTTTAATTGCAGGTGAAATGGCACCACAGTGGTGGAATCATCTGAATGATGGAAAAAAAACAGCAACCCAAATCATTATTTTACAGTTCATCTACAAACACGATTGTTAATTTAATAGTTTTCGTGTTGAAACCCCTAAATTTTACAACTCAAAAAAGTTTTCAATCTCTAGTTAATTTATTCATTATCTAGATTAATTTAATTAACTTATTTATCAGATGATTCAGAACGCAGCAGCTCGCCTTGTTTTCAACCAGCCCAAAAGGACCCATGTCACACCCCTCTTCATCTCCCTCCACTGGCTTCCTGTATCCGCCTGCATCAAATTCAAGGCCTTGATGCTCACGTACAAGACCTTGTCTGGAACAGCACCCCCCTACCTCAACACTCTCCTTGAGGATTACGTTCCCTCACGCAACCTGCGATCGATTAACAACCGCCGCTTAGTAGCACCTTTCCAGAACCTTCACACAAACTGTCCCTCAGTAATGGAACGAACTCCCAACCTCAATCCGGACCGCAGAATCTGTCACCATCTTCAGAAACTGGCCAAAGACCCACCTCTTCCATGAACACCTAACTAACCCCTCACTTACCTCTCCCCCACTTATATTTAAAAAAATGAAAATAAAAATTGTCTCTACGCACTCTGCGTCTCTAGAGCTCAATGAAAAGATCTTGTATGGTAGCACTATTTGTATTGTTCTCTGCTTGATATATTGCTTCGCTTGTATTTCCTCATTTGTAAGTCACTTTGGATAAAAGCTAAATGAATATGTAAATGTAAATGTAGGTAAAGACAAAGCAAAGGTTGTGACTGAAGGTTCCTCATTTTGGGGAAACAAATCCCAAAATTGTACAACGTTCTAAATCCAGCACTTACTTTTGATAATATCACAATTTACATATGAACCACAGAGTTTATATACGAATTATTTATCCGTTACATGAGACATGGGACTCTTATTTCTGGCTTATTTCTGAAGGAACAAACCTAAAGCCAAACTTGTATTAAATGTCTTCTGCACATTAAATCAAACATTTGCACGTTACATCAAACAGTTTGATTAATGCACCTTAAGACAATGGAAAATATTTCTTGCAGCATATTTAAGGACAACCAGCAGCTGGTCACAGCATAAAAATGTTTAGTCGAGCATTTTTTCTCCCTGAGCCTCCTAACCAAGTTCATCCTCATTACTGTCATTTTCACAGAAACACAATAAACTCGCATGAAGTTGTTTTGCTGTATTAGTTGTAACTGAGGTAACTGATGATACGTTGTGAGATGTCTAGTTTGGTGATGACCTGCAGCGCTCTGGTGCCCAGGACACGCCTCAGTGTGATACGACTCAGCTGCTGTAGAGACAGAGGACAACCTGCAGGAACGCACACAACAATAGCAATTACTGTACATGTTTCCCTGTAATTGTCGCTCTGGGTAAGCGCATCTGCCAAATGCCATAAATGTAATGCTACTTCCATTATAATTGTAGACAGGTTTTCTGTTCTTTTCTTAGTACAACCCCAATTCCAAAAAAGTTGGGATGCTGTGTAAAATGTAAATAAAAACAGAATGCGATGATTTGCAAATCTCATAAACACATATGTTATTCACAATAGAACATAGAAAACATATCAAATGTTTAAACTGAGGAAATGTACCATTTTAAGGAAAAAATATGGTAATTTTGAATTTGAAAACTGCAACATGTCTTAAAAAAGGTGGGACTGGGCAACAAAAGGCTGGAAAAGTAAGTGTTACTAAAAAGAAACAGCTGGAGGAATATTTTGCAAATAATTAGGTTAATTGGCAACACAGTAACATGATTGGGTATAAAAAGAGTATCTTCGAGAGGCAGAGTCTCTCAGAAGTAAAGATGGGCTTGAATCTGGATGGAAGCATTGCTTGTTGCTCTGAAACCTGTATATACCTTTCAGCATTGATGGTGCCTTTCCAGATGTGCAAGCTGCCCATTCCATAGGCACTAATGCATTTCCATACCATCAGAGATGCAGGCTTTTGAACTGAGTGCTTTTGCTTTTATAAAAGCGCCAGCTAAATGAATAAATGTAAATGTAATGTAAATGTAAAAAGCCGGATGGTCCCTCTCCTCTTTAGTCCTCTTTAGTTTAGAGGATGCGGCATCCATGGTTTCCAAAAAGAATTTCACATTTCGATTTGTCTGACCACAGAATAGTTTTCCAATTTGCCTCGGTTCATTTTAAATGAGCTTTGGCCCAGAGAAGACTGCAGCGTTTCTGGATCATGTTCACATATGGCTTCTTCTTTGCACGATAGAGCTTTAACCAACATTTGTGGATGGCACGGCAAACTCTGTTCACAGACAGTGAGTTCTGGAGGTGTTTCTGAGCCCATGCAGTGATGTCCATTACAGAATCAGGCCTGTTTTTAATGCAGTGCCACCTGAGGGCCTGAAGATCACAGGCATGCAGTATTGATTTTCACCCTTGTCCATAATATCAAAGTCTTTTGATGATATTATGTACTATAGATGATGAGATATTACATTGTCTTCAATATTTTACGTTGAGGAACATTATTCTAAAATTCCACAAATTGTGTAGACAGTTTTTCACAGATTGTTGAACCTCTGCCCATCTTTACTTCTGAAAGACTCTACCTCTCTAAGATACTCTTTTTATACCCAATCATGTTACTGACCTGTTGCCAATTAACTTCCAGCTGTTTCTTTTTAGTAACACTTACTTTTCCAGCATTTTGTTGCCCCTGTCCCAACTTTTGAGACGTGTTGCGGCCATCAAATTCAAAATGACCTTATTTTTTCCTTAAAATGGCACATTTCCTCAGTTTAAACAATTGATATATATTCTATGTTCTATTGTGAATAACATATGTTTATGAGATTTGTAAATCATTACATTCTGATTTTAATATACGTTTTACACAGCGTCCCAACTTTTCTGGAATTGGGGTTGTATAAGGAAACATGACAAAATTTTTATTTGTGGTCCTCATACATACTATGCTACACATACAGTACATAGACATCAAGTTAAAACACACACACACAAAAACCACTGGACTATGTCTTTAACTGACTGCATTTACAACATAAAGCATTTTCTAATAAATGTAAATATATTCTCACTCTCATAGTACTGTAGACAGATGTGAGATGGGGATCCAGGGGCTGTGTAATCTATTGGTTTCCGTCCCATGTTGTCCCTGACGTTAATGTCTCCACCAAACTCCACCAACAGCTCAATCAGGTCCGTCCGACCCGCTCTCGCTGCATGGTGCAGAGCCGTCTCATGGAACTTTGTGGCATTCACGCGGGCACCTTTACAAATATTCCATTTCAAAATTTTCTGTTAAAAAGGAAGTCAAAGCGGCTTGACATGCATTTATTCTAATACGACTGTCAAGCTCTTTATAAAATAGCATAAAAGGCTGATCATGTCATTATTGTTACGCCTCTACACTAAGTAAGGAATAAAACACAACAAAGTGTGCTGTCGACAAACGATGGGGAGGTGTTCCCTTTAATACTCTGACCTTATGACCTTATAACAGCATGCCTTGAAGTGTTTTATTCCTCTTATACCACAGCAATTTCTTAACAGTGACATTTTTATTAATTAAAGATTGATACAATGTCCTTTTTTTAAAATCTGTTCATAGTTACGTATAATGTTGTGGAACAAAGTTAGTTCCTTTAATCACTTAAGTTATATAACATCTATAAAAAAAAAAAAAAAAAAAGTCGTTCCCTCACCTCTCTTTTTTCACTCTCTTTCAAGTTAGTAAGACTAAAAAAAAAAAACAGCTTTCATGTTAATGAAAAAAATGTCCTGTGTCTGTTATGAAATCTCTCCCATGGCAGAAAACTGTTACAAAGCACTGACACCGGAGACTCATTCCATGAACGTGAATAAACATCTCCTTACAACATCTCCTTCAATCCACAAATAAATAACAACTCATTAAGCTGTTTGTTATCAGACTTAGATTATGTGGCGCATCCCTGCAAACTAGCTGTTACTATAGAAACAACAACATATTAGAATGAGTGCATTATTATAAATCTGTGATTTGCCTTGTAGCCGGAACTACTTTCAGAGCTACTGTTATAGAAAATGAATAGATCAGACCCTTCAGGATTGTGTGATTGCAGAAATGACCGTAAAATCAAGCAAACTCCGCAATATTCGGAGGAATTTTTTCAAAATTACTGCAGATTTTCCACAGGTTTGGGCCAAGACTCGTCATGTGACGTCATCACAATGCACACTCAATCAAAGCCCTCTATGATTCATGTGTGAAAAGGTCTCATTTACCAACAAACATCACTGTGAAAGAACAAGTTCATGCAGTTGCAATTTCGGCGATTCAGGTAGTTTTCTGCAAAACAGCGCAAAAAACTCCACAACTTGCATCGCAACTTGAAAAAAGCCGCAGCAAAATCAAGCATTTATGGCCGCAACAATCACAAAAAAACTCTGTGAAATCCTGTACGGACTGACTAATCAGAATAGGGAATTCAACATCGGTGTGGTACAACAGATAATAAAATAATAAAACATTCAACGAACAGTCAGTAGCTGTTCTTATCTTTTTCCTTCTCACCTGCATTGAGCAGCTGTAAGGCGCACTCCAGATGTGCTTTAGCGCAGGCGCTGTGCAGCGGCGTCCCAAAGTGAATGTCGAAAGCCTCCAGCAGGGCTCCTTTTGATATAATCAGCTTCACACATTCTGGATTACCTGCACCCAAAATGTGCAATTATCTCCATCAATCAACCTACATGCTATTAGTGGTATATAAGTGCATATGCAGATCTCACCAATACACACTATCCTCATGGTTACACCAATGACTGAATATACTCGTATATAGACACACTCATTCTTTATTTTGATTATTTTTCCCTCCACATTTTAGAAGAATAATAAAGTCATCAAAACTCTGGAGTAACACAAATGGAATGATGGGAATTATGTTGTGATAAAAAAAATCCGAAATCAATCAAAATAATTGAATATTTTTGCCTAGAATTTCCAGAAATGTATTCTTGGCGTTTTCTCGACTGATTTCTTGAGAAATTTCCCTGAGATGATTTTTAAACAGTATTAAAGGAGTTCACACCTACGCTGGACTCTTATCGGCTGCTTTTCAGAATATTTCACTCCGAGTCGTCCGTTTAAAAAAAAGATTTTTTTGTAAATAAAATGGTAGTTTTCTAATGAAAGAAATGAATGTTGGAACAATTATATTTTTTGTCTACAACACTGATTTCAAACATTTAATCATACACCTTCAGATCAAAAGGTTTTTAACGATCATGAGAAACATTTCAGTCGACTGTCCACAAACTTTTGACCGGTATTGTACTTATACACTCTCTGCTCCCTGTGCAAGTCTCACCTCGTATGCAGGCCTCATGCAGTGGGGAGGCCGTGAGGGCCGTGAGGGAGGGATTCACTGAAGCTCCATGCTCCAGAAGCAGTCTCACACTCTCCACACTGCCTGCTGCACACGCATGGCACAGAGGAGTGCTACCATGAATAGTCCGTACATCCACCTTAAACACAACACACACAGGGACAATATTTTTATTTCACAGATTTATTTCACAATAAATCAAAATATTTTAATACTGTCAAACTGTTATTCTTCTATGAGAAAAGTTTAGTGAGACAAAAAAACAAAAAAGTGGAACGTTGACTTAAGTTGTCCATCTCTGTTTTTAGATGATTACATCACAGTACAAAGTTAAGACCAGAGAGAAGAGACAACACTTCACCTGTGCGCCGGCATTCAGAAGCACTCGAACGCACTCTGCGTGATCCTGTATGCAGGCTTCGTGCAGCGGGGTCATGTTGTCTACTGTCGCTACGTTTACCGAAGCACCACTATCAACCAGAAGCTGCAGCTTCTCAACCTGTCCTGAAGACGCAGCCTCATGCACTGGCGTCCGCTCAGACCAGAAGCCTATAGAAATGTGTAGGAGACCTCGTGCTACATTATTATTCAGTATTGCATATTTCAGAAATTTGGGTATTGACAAATACAGTGATTAGACAGCAGCTGATTCAGAGGTAAAAATGGTTGAGTTTAGGTTCGTAAGGTTAAGTTATAGCAATAGCAAAACATTGTGAGGCAAGAATTCCCGGACTATCACAATTAAGATTTTTATGGCATTTAGAATCAGGACTTATTAGTCTTATTAAGATGGAATTGTGGTTTAACAAGTATCTAAACAAGCGAAGTGCAAAGAGCATGTTTGCCTCCATCCTGAGTGCGTGCACAGAGTTTGCATGCTCTCCCCGTGCTTCAGGGGTTCCTCCGGTTTCCTCCCCAAGTCTCAAGACATGCATTGTAGGCTGAGTGGCATTTCCAAATTGTCTGTAGTGTGTGTATATGTGTGCGATTGTGCCCTGTGATGGGTTGGCACCCTGTCCAGGGTGTCCCCCACCTTGTGCCCCAAGTTCCCTGAGATGGGCTCCTGGCTCCCCTGCATAGGATAAGCGGTACGGAAAATGGATGGATGGATGGACTGAGGGGGCATGGTGGCTGAGTGGTTAGCTCGTTTGACTTACACCTCCAGGGTTGGGGGTTCCAACTGTGCCTCCACCCTGTGTGCATGGAGTTTGCATGTTCTCCCCGTACTTCGGGGGATTCCTCCAAGAACTCTGGTTTCTTCCCCCAGTCCAAAGACATGCGTTGTAGGCTGATTGGCACTGGCATGAAATGACTGGTTTTCACAGAATTTTATTAATGGTTTTCTTAGTCCCTGATCTAGTGAACTAGCATGAGGATGTGTTTTTGCATCTACTAAATGCTGTGATAAAATAAGCAATTTAAACGCGACAGTAAAAGACACACACACACACACACACACACACACACACACATA
>JANDJT010000092.1:16900783-16912750 GCA_024331685.1 Stegophilus panzeri | reverse complement strand
TATAAAGTGCAGCAATTCATGCAAATTACATGAAGTGAAGTCTACCAAGTCAAAGTTTACATTACTTAGTCTTCTTTTGTGTAAATTTGAACACACTCAGGAGCATGAGTAGGCTAAGAACTGTTTTTCTGAATTTATAGGATTTTCATAAATAGCAAATTTCTCATGTAAACACTCATACAAATGATTATTGAATAAATCTGTTCGTATCCAGCTCGATCCAGATAAATGAGGCTCGATGGATATATTTTCTGTGGATGAGGACTACATGCTAGGAAAAGCCAAGGGCTCTTGTGAAAATTGACTTTTCCTTGTGAGTACTTGAGTCCAAATCAAGTCACCTCACATGTACGTGTAAATCAACATAGAAATGTTTGCAGGAACATAAATGTTTTGATTTGCCCATATAAGAGGACAGTCCACATAAGCTTAAGAATATGTAGAATAAGAATAAGTACTTGAAATGTGCATAGAAGACTGCACATTGGTACAAGTGTCTCCAACCCTTCTCCTGCTTATGATTAAAGTGGAGAGGGGATAATTTTTCAATTTGAATTTTGGGAATAGAAAATATATATCTGGACAAATATCCCTTCTGAAAAACAAACAAAAAACAAACAAAACAACAATAGAAACCATCACAGAAATTCTAATGGTTTCCATTTGTCCATTACCATTACTGGTTCATAATGGTATCCACTAGACATAACATGTCACCAATAGAAGGTAACACATTACCAGTAGAAACCCATAGGGTTTCTCAAAATTTATGCAAAGTAGACTAACAAACTTGTCTTCCTTCAAAATAAAGATTATATAATCTGCAGTCAATATTTCCTGGAAAGCAGGAAATGAATCTTTTCTACTTTCAGAGAAAAGCCTGACTCACCAATTTCTCCAAAATACGTCCTCACTGCAGGTGAATCCATATTTATGTTAGTGTATTATTATGGGAAATATGATCATTTACAGTGGTCTAGTCCATCACCCCCCACTGAATGGTTTAGTCCAACCGGATCCCAACTTCAACTAGCAACTAGCAGTACTCAAAAACCTTCCTTCATTTTATCCATACATGCAGCTGTGTTTATGACTAAACATTTATTTTTAGACAAAGAAATGATGTGAAACTGGAGATTAGATTCAGGTCAGACTTGCTAGGAATCATGGGAGTTGTGGTTTCTTTAAGTGACCTGTCAGTGTCATTATTTGAGATGTTACTTCATAATAAAAGTCTGCAACAACTCAGTGTGTATGAACATTAAATACACAGTTTCCTATATTTAACCTTAAAATTAAGACACTTTCAGGAAGAAGGTTCTGTGGATGGCTGAGAATTCCTAAAAGTTGAAACCTTTTCAGTTTCAGGGCTGTGCATAAACCTTCAGGGGTGATTCCATGATTGGGATTCCACTGATATTACACTTACAAATATTTACAGGTGCATCTAAAAAAATTTGAATATCTCGGAAATCAAAAATCCAGTATCTTAAAATATTAGAATAAAGAATTTATAATATAGAAATGTCGACCTGTGAAGAGCTCTAATCAGCTAATTAACTCAAAACACCTGCAAAGTTTCCTGAGCCTTTAATCTCTCAGTCTGGTTCAGTACACACAACCACAATCATGGGGAAGGTGAAAGTAAATGTTGCATTTCATTTGGAAATCAAGGTCCCAGAGTCTGGAGGAAGAGTGGAGAGGATCAGAATCCAAGTTGCTTGAAGTCCAGTGTGAAGTTTCCACAGTCAGTGATGATTTGGGGCACCATGTCATCTGGTGTTGGTCCACTGTTTGTTCTCAAGTCGAGAGTCAATGCAGCGTCTACCAGGAGATTTTAGAGCACTTCCTTCTTCCATCTGCTGACAAGCTTTATGGAGATGCTGATTTCCTTTTCCAGCAGGACTCGGCACCTGCCCATAGTGCTAAAACTACTAGTAACTGGTTTGGTGACCATGGTATTACTGTGCTTAATCGGCCAGAAGACTCGCCTGACCTGAACCCCATACAGAATCTATGAGAGACACCAGACCCAACAATACAGACGAGCTGAAGGCCGCTATCAAAGCAACCTGGGCTTCCATAACACCTCAGCAGTGCCACAGGCTGATTGCCTCCATGCCACACCACATTGATGCAGTAATTCGTGCAAAAGGATTAAAGCTGCGACCGAGTATCGAGTGCATAAATTAACATACTTTTCACAAGGTCAACATTTCTGTATTATAAATTCTTTATCATATTTTGAGATAGTGAATTTTTGATTTCCATGAGCTGTAAGCCATAATCAAGATTAAAACAAAAAAAGGCTTGAAATATTTCACTTCATGCATAATGAATCTAGAATATATGAAACTTCCACTTTTTAAATTAAATTCTGGAATATAACTTTTCCACAATTTAATTTTTTTTTTTTTTTTTTTTTTTAGATGTACCTGTATATATAAAGGTAAAGTTAAAAGACCTCTTAAACAGACGTAAAGTGTCATTCCCCAACTAACTTAAAAAACTTAATATAACCTACAAAAACAGCACATTTGCCTGCCCCAGCCCCCAATAATGACACTTTACCCTAACACAATCATCAAATACTTCAAATATCTTATTTTTGCATTAATAAATAAATCCATTTAATGTACAAATTGAAACATCCTTTTCCAGGACTCTTCCATTATAAGCTAAGGAACATTTTAGTTCATATTCATTCAGTACTGTTACCTGAACAAACAAAGCGAGCTCCATGAAGAAATGGTTTGCCAAGCTTGGAGTAGAAGAACTCGATTGGCCTTCAAAGAGCCCTGACCTCAAGCCCACTGAAGACCTTTGGGATGAACTGGAACACCAACTGCACCCCAGACCTCCTCACCCAACATCAGTGCCTGACCTCGCTAATGCTCTAATGGCTGAATGGACACAAATCCCCACAGTCACACTCCAAAATCTAGAGGAAAGGCTTTTCAGAAGAGTGGAGGTTCTTAAATCAGCAAAGGAGGGACTAAATCTGGAATGGGATGTTCAACAAGCACACGTTGGTGTGAGGTCAGGTGTCCATATACTTTTGGCCAAGTAGTATACTTGCTAATTCTATGCTTAAAATTCAACTCTTATGAGCAAAAGAAAACGTGTAAAACCCAAGATGGGTTACATGTATTATTATTTTTTTGATTCAATGTTGAAAAGATAACTGTATAATTTTGAACACGTACAAGGGTTTTAATAGCACCACAATGATTCTCTCAGACAGTGCAAGAATGAACTGTAATGTTGATTGTGAAATTTGCGGAGGTTTCTGTAATGCACTAAATCTCCCATTCTGAAGAAAAACACAAATCACGATTTCACACGTTTTTACTTAATGTTTTTACTTCAGCAGTACAGAAATTACTCGAGCCCCATCTTCTCAGCACAGTTCTTCGTTCATTAAAACACTGACGACATTTTGCACAGGGCCCCTTCCACATCAATACTGCAGTAGACATTTGGTCCTTTCTAAAGCAAAAAAAGATATAAAGGAGAACTAGGCCACTTTTCTGATGGGGTTTCCCCCCCCCAAGAGCTTTGTCTCTCGGCTGCTAAAATAAGAGCACAGTGTTCGAGCAGCTTCATAGACTAACGTTAAAGAAAAATCTGACCATTTCATCAAAAACATTTTGTGTACACTTTAGTGTTGTAAAAATTCCCTCCAAAAGGCTTCTACGGGGCGTAGAATGACTGAAAGGCTGCTTTTAAAAAGGAACAATACAGAGCAAATGTTACCTCTTCTAAAACCCCTCTTCACACTACTCTATTGCTCATTTTAAACCTGGAGGCAGTTACAAACCCTAGAGGCTTTTTGAAGGTAATAATTGCCACACAAACTAAAATGTGCAAAAAATGTGTACTCTTAAAAAGGTTGGAGCTAATCGTTAGGTCTCTTTTCTATGAACATATGACGTATGCATGACTGGTGGCCCAAGAATCACACGCTGCCTCTTAACAGAGATGTAAAGGCAAAAGTCGCAAAACCCCCAAACTCCCATCCCTATTAACAGTTATGCCAAAGTCTTCATTTTGTGTTATGTGTGTGTAATTATTTATATTTATATTATATAATCCTCATTTGTATAAATGTTTATCAGTGATTGGATAAGTATTATTAAAGGAAGAGGTTATATGAATTTGGTGTTCTAATCCCTAATGTTTGCAAAGCAAGGTTTGGACATACTGCTAGCTACAGTGCAGTAACTAGTCAAAGCACCGGTCTGTAAGAAAATACAACGTATTGAATCGTATGAGGTTGGCATTAAAAGCTGGTAATCGCAGCTTAAAAATCAAGCAAACTTTTGACACCTCTGTTTGAGAGGTCATCTGTAAGTTTTTGTACACAATTATAAAAAAAAAAAAAAAAAAAAATATATATATATACTTCTGCGTCTGTTTTTAATTCACTCTGGTACTTGTGCCTTTATATCACTTGAGTACATCTGATGATTTGGCATCTTTGGACTAAATGCCTTCCCCGCGTGAACAGGGTGAAAACACAATGATGGCAACTGAATACAGGACGTCAACCAACAATCAGTGCAATATGTCTCATAACCTGATTATACAAAGCAGACTGCCTGACCCATCTCCCCTTTATATATGCTAAATCTGTAACTGTATACACGAAATTCCTTTATGGAAACAAAAAAAACAAAAAAAAAAAAACAACAAAAAACAGAGATAATCAGCTAGCCCATTTTGGTTAACATTTTTTTTTTTCTTCAAAATTTTCTCCCCCCCCCTTAAAGATTAATCATCCTCAGAATATCTGATATTCAACAATGTTAAGAGCTCTGTTACTGGTCGGCCCCGTCGCCAAAGATGTCGTTCTTCTTGCGCTCCATCTCGGCAAAGTCAAAGTCTGTGCCAGTCATGCGCTTGTAGATGTCCTTGATGTCATCGCAGGTGGTCTCAAAGTGGGTCGTGGCATCGTAGGAGCGAGAGATGAAGATCTGGGGTCAAACAAAGGTCATACAGAGTTCATTAAACTCTAGAGCAGGAATTGTCAACAAGTGGAGAGTGATCAAGACACAGACCCAGCAAATTATATTAGCAGGAGGACTTGCAGGAGGAAAAATACTGCAGAGCCAATTAACATGCACAATAAATAAATAAATAAATAAATAAATAAATTCAATGACTAGTTTCTAAACACAAAGCATCTCAACTTCTGTAGCAGATCCTACATTGTGGCTTGTCCAAACACATGAGTTCATGCAATTATTATTATTATTATTTTTTTTTTAGCTGAAGGCCACTCATCAGACCAGAGACTAGGTACATGGCATTATCTCAATAAGGGGAATGTTTTCACAGTTGAAAACAGGTTGGTTTCGATGTACAGATAAGTATTTGTTTACCTCCCCACATCAAATGCAACATAAATTGATGTGTCTTATTTATAGCCACAATCAAATCATTAAAAGGTAACTGTTGCTGTCATTTGGTCAGGTTAGTCACTTCTCTGGATTTTTGTAAGCAAGGAATTTTATGCAAACGGATGTTTATCGATTTTAGTTGAATACCCCTGCTCTATAGTATGTTCAAGGCTTTGAACATTTTCTATTTGTAACTATTAAATAAAGAGTAAACTAGCACATAATAATCCAAGACAATATCAATCCAAATTAACAGACTAACCTGGCTATCAGTTCCCAAGTCGGTTGGAGCATAGAGATCACTGATGCTCACAAATCTGTAGAGGACCAAACATAAGCAATATAAACAGGGAGCATTTTGTATTTCCTCCACTGTATCATATATTATAACTTCAGGATATTAAAATCACATGTAAAACACATACTTCTGCTCAATAGGTTCCAGCAGATCCAAAGCTGGTTTAATTTCCTTCTCAGGGTCGTTAGTCTCCACAGTGGTGCTGACGATGGCGATGTATTTACCCTGCGCTGCCACGTTGTGCGCATACGAGATCATGCACACGTAGATATCTACAACAGATAACAAACGATGGAAATCAGCGTCGGAAGAGTTCATCCTCAAAATGAAACCTACAAAGCCCCACATCACTGACTGTATGAACATCACTTCCTGTGTGCCTCACCGTGCTTCCTGTTGACCTGGTTCTGAGGGATGATGATCTGGCAAGAGTTGGAGTCTGAGGTGTTCTTAATGGGGTGGTTTATGATGCAGATCAACCGGATCACCTTGCCGACGACTTTGGCCCGGTCCATGATGTAGCTGGGGTCACAAATCAGCTGTTTACAGCGGGCAATCTAAACACACACAAAAGACACAAACCATACAGATTATAAATCTTACCATTTCCATGCCAATTATTCATTAGTGACGTAGTGTGTGTGTGTTACATTTTTTGCACTGCACTGTATTGTCTGTATTCTATTTATGACTTTTACTGACACCGTATTAACACAGTATTATATAAAGAATTTTCTTGTACATGGTATATAAATTCTGATTCTGACACTACGCTATTTCAGCTGAGCTGCCAGGTTGTCTACATGAGTGCATTTTAAGAATTGGTACACCGTTAAATAATGTAACACGATGCACAGAATTATAATATTACACTCTTATTGCACGGATTTATTTCTTTTCGCCGTTCACCAAGTTGCCTAAATTTTTTTAAAAAGCATCGAAGCAGGAAATGTAAGTTGGAGCTTGTGCATTGCTGTTAACCGAAGTGCGGTTTGCTGTGATCAACATTTAACTGCACTAATAAAATAGATGGAGATTTCCTGAACCAGTTTTTGTTTGAACTATGGAAAACCTGACCTTTTGGAATTAGTCATGCAACCCCACGCCCCTAGTATGCATGCAGAATGAATTACTCACCTCTCCCTCAGATTTGACGCCTACTATTTTGCCATTCTCTACAATGATCTCCTCAATTGGCTTGTTGAGCATGTAGGTTCCTCCATAGATGGCACTTAATCTGTAAAATGCAAACATGTTAAACATGTACAGCAAAGTGCAAAATATTTGTGTCACGGCTTCTGAAAGCACTAAACTAAAATCCCTGTGTATGTGATGATAGAAGAGATACTGACCTGGCAAAGCCCTGAGGCAGTTCTCCCAGACCATACAGTGGGTAAAGATAGGGGCTCTTCCCATATCTCGCCAAGGACTCACTGTACAACTTAATCCTATTTATTGTGTCTAGGCAAGGCTGATCCAGATAACTATAGAGAAACAGAGAGGAAGCGAAAGAATCATCACACACTTAACATCAAGAGAAAACATCCAGTTTCCTGTTATCCACTCGGGCGCTGTGTAGAAGTGAGATTTCGGAGCGCAAAGGCAACTCACTCGTCTGTGCGGTAGAGTGCAATGGCGTGGCCTGTAAAGTCAATGACGTCCTGGCCCAAGTCAAACTTCTTGTAAACCTCACGCATGGTGGTCTTGTTAGGATCCACACCCTCCGTAGTTTTGGGATCGTTTTCATCAAAGTTGGCTACGAAAACCAGGAACTTCCGAAACCGTCTCTTCTCAAACAGCCCCATCAGGCCTAGAGAAACGGATTGTATAGAAGTGAGCGAGACCGACAGAGAGAAACACCTGCTGATTAGGAGAGGAAGAGGAACTGCAGTGCACTTAACTTGTAAACAATATAATTACAACCACAACACAGTGTGCCATGTACAGAAAAGGGAAGCAACAATATTTCAAACTTTCAGAAACCCACGTCAAGGAACCCCCTCTGCATTTACCTACAATATATTTGAATGCTTTACACGAAAATGTGAAAGAACAGTATGCAGAAATGACGTGTATTTAAAACCATTTAAAATAATCACTCTACGAGAAATCCTTTGACAAAAAAGTTGAGAACAAATGTTTTAAAAGATGTACACTACTGCTCAAAAGTTTGTGGACACTCGACCGAAATGTTTCTCATGATCTTAAAAAGATTTTGATGTGAAGGTGTATGATTAAATGTTTGAAATTGGTGTTGTAGACAAAATAAATAAATAAATAAATAAATAAATAATTGCGCCAACATATTAATTTCTTTCATTAGAAAACTAACATTTTATTTAAAAAATAATCTTTTTTTAAACAGACGACGCAGAGCGAAATATTCTGAAAAGCAGCCGATAAGAGTCCAGCGTAGGTGTGAACTCCTTTAATACTGTTTAAAAATCATCTCAAGGGGAATTTCTCAAGAAATCAGTTGAGAAAACGCCAAGAATACATTTCTGGAAATTCTAGGTAAAAATGGAATCTACTTTGAAGATGCTAAAATATTAAATTATAATTTACTTTGGATTTTTTTTTAAATCATAACATAATTCCCATAGTTCCATTTGTGTTACTGCAGAGTTTTGATGACTATTATTATTATAAAATGTGGGGGGGAAATAAATAAATAAATAAATAAATAATAAAAAAAATTAATTAATAAAGAAACTTTTGACAGGTAGTGTGTATGAGGTTACTAAAAGAATTGTGAAATTGCAACTGTTTGTATGAAAACTTTTTTTTTTTTTTTTTTTTTTTTTTTTTTTTTTTTTTTTTGAGTTAATGGCATGGCAGACATACACGACTAAGTAATGTCCCGTCCGTCCCACAACACACTAAACACTCTACTTTCACTAGCATCATTACTACACATCAACTCACCATGTCTCATGACCGCCAATCTACATCACCACACCGATGCCTCGTATTAGAACCTAAAATTAGCTATAGGACTCTATATTTGGTGTCTGGTCCAAAACATTATGAATTTCAAATGGGAGCAAACATTTACTTGGTTATTTAATGACCCATCAAGCCTAGTTCTAACCTCAGGTTTTATTTAGTACTGTGACAGGACTTGTTTTGTGATGTATGATCGGTAGAACAGGACTCCGCCAGCAATATCGTATAACCTCCAAGCGCACTTACTGGATGCCAGAGCCTCAGTCTCGGTGGAGGGCACTTTGTAGATGCTGCCCTTCTTGTAGACGAAGCTGCCCTCGATCACTTTGAAGTCCAGGTAACGCGTCACCTGTGTGATCAGCAGCATACGCACGAGCTGACCTAAAACACACAGATACAAAACTAAATAAACAGCACTGTTCCATGACATTAATAAGATTACCTATCGATGTCACAGAAACACTGACAGGAACAACATTCACAAAACATTCCCCCCATCACTTGGAGTCTCAGAGGCGTGAATGATCAGAGAGCTGGCAGAACTGATTGCTAGGCAACAGGATCAGCAGAGTTATTAAAGCTTGCAGCATTTGGCACACAGATTTCCAGCCCATGACTTGCTTTTTTTTGTTCGCTTATAACTATAGATCCTTTGACATTGCAGTGTTCTTACCGTTTGCCATGAGGAACTTGGGGATGAGGTCCACGTTCCAGTCACGACCTTTCCCCATCGACTCAGGAGGGGTACCGGGCAAGCTGAAGCGCTTGTACAACTGGGAGAGGAAGGGGACCACTTTATAAACATTGCTTACGTTAACAATTAACACCCTGACATTAACCATTTCCCAATACCAGAATGTCCTAAAGTTTATCCCTTTATACCTCAGCAGTATTTATATATAAAAGCATGGTACGTTATACGTTTTATGCGTTTATAGTCACATTAACATTGTGGAATGTTTGTGAGAAATTCGTTCCTGTTATCACAGATGCTACAAAGTTCTCTCTCACCAGCCTCTCTATTTTCACTCCTGAAATGATTAAAGCCGGGTTCACACTGGACGATTTTGGCCACGACTTGGTCGTCTGAGACACATTTTGAGAATCTTAAAAGATTCCTATAATCCTAGGCCAAAATCTGTAGATTTGAGGCACAGTCCTGTAGTGTGACTTCTCTACTTCAAACGAGTCTTCTTGCATCTCTTGCATCCATTTTTTGCGTTTTGACTGTCATACAGTTCGACATTAATGACAACTTAGATCCTACAGTGTGACGTGGCTTACAGTGGGGATCGTGTTCGTACAGTCTGACAAGCAACAGTCGCAAAGGACTACTAAAAATCACACAGCGTGCACCTGGCTTAAGACTTTGGCTAAACTATACCTCTGAAAACAAAACAAAAAAAAAAGAAAAGAAAATCATAACGCATTCTTCGTTCATAACACAAAATACTCTTTGATAGTGAGAGGTTGCGAAAGTGAATGTGAAATACAACTTTGTTAAAATATTTAGCCCTGCCTAAAATTTCAACAAGAAAAATCAAATGATATTTAGCAGCAGACAAATCATTATTTTGAGGTTGTGCACAAAATGACCAGGGACAATCTAAGAAATGAAATCCTGTCAATTTTTGGAACTCCTTCTCATCAATAGCTCGGTTGTATACTGTGACACTTCAGATAAAAGCACGTGCCTGATGAATAAATGTAAAAGTAAGTTGCCTTTAAAGTTTTTTTGGAACGGTTAAATGGACTTACATCCTCCAGAGGGGTGATGGAGGCGCTCTCTCCTCCGTAGTAAGAGTTCCTGTCCATGTGCAGGACCTTCTTTCCCTTCACAGACATGATCCCAGACAGGATGCATTCCTGTGAGAAACACAAATCCCACACACAGCATGTTTACACACACAATCTTCTGGACACAGACAGAACAGCATTTTGTGTACAAGCAGGGCTACTCTACTTCTGAACAGGTGAGAGGAAAGGAGCGTAAACACATAATGACACGTCAGGGCTGTAGTTTACAAATGCAGTAATGTGTGAAAACGGTGTGGAGTTCGAAGACCGTCTTGTGACCTTGCAGGAGATAATCAAACCAAATACGGCAGATCCCATCAAATCTTTTGCAGTGGCAGCCAAGCACACACACGTCTGTCTCGTTATTGTGCCTGCACTGGGAATCCTAAAACAAATCTCAGAGTCTCAAATTTCAGCTGAGAAGTGTGAGAAAGAAACAGTCGAAGCAGTCTATGGCACAGCATTACTCGTACTTCTACACTCCATAAGCTGGTACTCTGATTTATCATCAGGTCTTGTGGTGTTTCCTATTTGACTATTACAGAAATATACATAATATCCAAAAGTAAATGGATAAATGGAAGAAAACCTGTCATTTTAACTTCCAAAAACAAACAAACAAAAAAAAAAGAGGAACTGACTGCATCTTAAGACTACGACAGAGCATGTGCAGATTTAAGAATCACTAGTACAGATCGAGACTTAATAGAAAATAAAGGAGACACAAATGACTGCCAAGTCGGTGGGAAAGAATACCAAAAGCACCATCCTTTTTACAGATGGGACAGCGCTGATAAACACTACTTTTTAAACACACATATTTAAGTATTCAGCATGATCAAACAGCACTCATGTGAGAGAAGAAATAAAAGTGCACGTGTGCCCACCTCCTGAGTCCATAATGCGATTAACTCTAGTCGCAGAGATCATGTGACGAAGCGGACTTTATACAGAGCGTGTAGTCGGCCCCATCCACGACACCGCAGACGTGCTAAACTACGCCACACCTGCTTGTTAACCGCATCCATGTTTTCAGATATGCTGCTGGTACGCAAACAAGAGCCAGAAGATTCCTCTAAAAAGAAAACGGGCCAAGTCGCAGGTCTGAACGGAGCGTTACGGGGCTAGAAAACAGTTTAGTTTGTAAAGTGATTAAACAGAGGGAGAAATGCACTGCTGCGGTCCATCAGAGAAAAAGTGAACTCTACTATGGAACAGTAACGCATGTTGTATCCCAAATCCCATTCCATGAGTACAGGCCAATTCGTCATCGAAAAACAGCCCCACCCTTGAACACAACACCAGCCTCCACTGCTACAAGTAATCGTTTATACCCGCTTGCTCTTTATTTTAAGCTCTCGGTGCCTACAAACGCAATACAGCTGCAATTACAGAGCTTTACATAAAAAAATCAGGCTTCATTTTCACCGCCAGACAAAAGGCAACGTGCTCCGTTACACAGAATTAGAAAATCAAAGTAGGAGAATTTAAAAGGGTTTGAATTTTTTATATTATTTTTTATAT
>JANDJT010000092.1:16880556-16900683 GCA_024331685.1 Stegophilus panzeri | reverse complement strand
ATAAATATAAAACTTTTTTTTTTTTTTTTTTTAAAGATCTAACTGGTAAAGGTCAAAGCTGTGTCAGAATCGGGGTATTTGCATAACTTCAGTGTGAGAAGAGTGTTCACACTGGGAAATTCAGTAAGAAATACCCTAGCGCACTATTCTTTTTCTGACGATGAACAAATGACACCAGAAGTCACATTTTGTGAAAGAAAAGCAACCTGTAGCACCGCTCAACACGGACATTCAAATAACAAGCACAATATTTAACTGTATACAACAATATGGTATCGGCTTATATTTAGAGCCACAGATTTGTTTTCTCCATTCCTAAACTTTCCATTCGTCCTTTATTAAATTTGTCATGAGATTTAAGTTGACATTACATAAAACCCTTCTTGTTTGAGTTATTGAGATTAATTTCATTCAAGAGATGAATATATATGTATAAACCCTGATAATGGTGGGTTGTTCCAGCAGTCTAAGAAGAGCAAAAATATTTCAAACTTAGTGTTTTTAACACAAATATGTAAGGTACTGTGTCAATTTATTATTTCTATTTATTGCAAAGTGTAAGTACCTGATTGAAGACGTTATCTATTACATAACGGAAGAATCAAACATAGTACGCCATTTAAGACACAGCTCTAGATCAGGGTCACTGATTAGACACTAGTAACACATTACATAATAATAACTTATTCCTCTGCCTTACAGCTGATGCGATCTATGTGCGAGTCAGGCGGTTATGATAGGAGAGCTTAAATACAAAATCTTAGATTTTAAAGTTGTAGAATGCTAATATTTTCCTAATGAACTGTAATTCTGTGGGAAGTTATTTCCCGTTATCGCTTGTTAACAGCTAGAAACCAGACTAATCTTACTGTTTTAAAAAAAAAAAAAAAAAAAAAAAAGAGAGAAACAAAAAGTGTTAGGAAAAGTTTCAGCTTTACCTCCGTCTGTTAAAGCACTGATACTGGAGACTCCTTCCAACAAACCGTTCCTCACAAGCTGTTACTATAAAAATAATAAAGTGCAGACAATTAGATGCTTAGTCTGAAAACCACATTCGCTGTGGCCCGAAACCGAGTGCGACTGTTCCCGGTGCCTCTCGCAACATTGGTCTAGTTTCAGACTCAGTTGATTCTATTGAACCACGGGGCATTTGCGTTCACTTACTTACATCACCACAAACGTCTCTCACAATCTAATGATGTCATCGGCTACAAAACACACGTAGGTTACTTTACTTCCTGAACAAGTGCGGACCCGAGCACGATACACGTTCACGAGAACCGTGGCACATTTTCAACACAACAGACTCAGACCACCTCCTACAGGTAGTCTCGGGTTCGGTACTGCGCCGCGCTTCCCGATCCGCACGACAGCTTTCATTCACATTACCAATTTTTTAAGCAAACCATGCTCCGTTTCAGACTAAACTGCCAGTGTGAAAGCCCCTTTAATCAACACCTTTCCAACTGATCAGAATCGAGACTTCTGTAATAAAGCATAATAACCAACAGGTATTTTAAAAAAAAAAAAAAAAAAAAAAAAAAAAAAAAGTGTGTAAAAAGAGAGTGTAAGAGTAGGAATTAGAGCCACAGTAGAATTATTTTACACCAAAGAGAGAAAAAGTTGAACGGTCAAGCTAAAAGCTCATGTCCAACACTTTATGAACTGCCATAAATATGAATCCCATAATACAATCAAGACCTGGCACGATCAGTATCGTCGACCCGGATATGTCAAGTGTACAAGGAGAGAAAAAAAATTATGCAAGAGGAAGCTTCTTGCAGTGGCGCACACGGAGTTAACCGTTAACCGAACTCCAGTAAAAAAATAAAACAAAAAGTCAGCTGACTTTATGCGATACACACCTGACTTTTCAGTCAAGGGAGACCGAGTCAATCACGTGAAGAAGTGATGCTGTCTCAGGTAAACTGACATTCTGACTCCTTTTTGATGGCGCTGCCTGCCTGCTGAGACGCAGACATTCGCCCGTCCTAAATGTCAGCATGCTGTCACAATTCTGCCAAGGCTTGCCGTTTCTTTCCTCTGTTCGTTCTGTTGTTTTCTTCTTGAACAGCGCGACACTCACTCACACTTTTCTTCTCACTGATGACTCTGCTCATCGCACTCAGTGAATTTACAGACAACTGGCATTCTGTATTGGACTACGATGTGAGAAACGAGCGCTTCGACGTTCCTCGTTTATATGATAGACAAGCGGCAATCAATCTGTGAAAGAGAAAGAACGAGCGCATACAAGAGAGGACAAACTACGACAAGGTTTTTGGCAAGCGCAAAAAGCTTTGAAATAAAGAAAAACATGATAATGATAGTAGTACAAAATGCTCCTTTAATTAAGAAAGCTTAATTAGGCTATGAGTTTAATTTAGTGAGATTGTACCGAACTCTACTATAATATATAATTTATTTGTGCAACACAGCATTACAAATTCTCTTCTGCAGAACTAACTCGGTTCCACTTTCATTTCCTCGCCATTACACGGCTGTGTCTATTTCTGCATACTACTGAGACTACAATCTACAGAGCAGCTAAAGCAAAACACTTCACGCTCGATTCCCAACTTCCTCTTTCCTGTTCAGAACGTGCTGCACTCGGAGAAGCCAGGCTGGCATTTACATATTTCCTGAAGATCACTCAGGGTTTTGTCATTCACACATCCAGATGCACAATGGCACCACTGGAACATGCAGTCGAGTAACAAGGCGGTATCTGCTTTACTACATCAGCATCTGAGGCCTTTTCCTGTTATTAATATCATAAACAAATTTGTCTTGATCGATGGGTCTACAGTACATCAACCATGGTATGCCGTGCTCGTAGGCATGAAATAAAACCTGGTGATTTCATTCAACGCAAAAATCAAACCTGAACCTGAGGAGAAGTTTCACTCAACCTAAAAGTAACGCAAAACAATCAGACTGATTCTTGTGAAACCGATTTCCTGAAAAGTTCGCGAAGCCGAACAAAGCTGATACCAAGAACGATGCAAAGGTGAGAACGGTCTAAAATCCTGGATCTGTATCTGATCAGATCTGAAACGTTTCCCGAACGGATCCAACAATGCGACGTTGGTCAATTCAACACGTCTTACCATCGTGGAAAGACGGTATGTAGGTAGGTTCGCACATGCAGCATCAAGGCGAACGGAGACCATACGTTTACAATGAGAGCTGTCGACTTCACATGAGCGACAGCGACCCTTGGCGACTAGAAGTGGGCGTGTCCAGTGACGTGACAAAGGTGAGAAAAGTTTAGCTTCATGCAAATTTGAAGCGACTTGGTTCGGCGACTACCAAGAGGAGTGAAGATGTGATCGGCGATCCGTTGTGCTCCCTGCGAGTCCGGACGGTTTCGTGAACCCAGACAGATGCCTGCGATGGCAAAGAGCACACACTGCTTCTCCTTCACCTCATAGCATATGATGCATATATACACTGGTGAATTATATATACAAACGCTCTCCCTCCAGAACGTTTTATTCTAGCAGCAAGAAAACTGGTTTGTTGTCAAAAGTGGGATGTTAGTTGCACCACCTACTGATAAATGTTACTACGGCAACCAGTAGTAGGAACGTCATACTTGCAGTGATAAAATCTAGGGATGCTCTGATCAGGATTTTTGCAGCGGATACAGATTTCTTGTCATCAATCAAATACATACACATAACAAATATTCAGTTTACAATGAACATTTCAATAGGCCTGTCAAAATACTCTTTCAGAATTTTTCAGTGTTCCTCAAGACCACACCTTGATGAGGACTTGACTGCAGAGCTAAAGTTTAACGTCGTCATGTGTTTTACGCCCTCGCATGTTTTAAATCATCAAAATGCGATTGGAGCGTCCCTAATAATATCGCTGTGTGTGTGAGAGAGTACCGTAAAGCCAGCAGAGCATTACAGACTGGAAACCCTTTAAAGGTGTATGTAAATCTACAGTTTTCTGAAAACGGTAGACCGGAAATGCAAGCTCAGGCGCAGGATTTTCGTACTAAAGTCCGGTGAACTCTGACCCGAGTAACCATATACCGTGAAGACGTGTGACCAATAGATGATCGCGAAGTCACTGCGTGACCTTTTTAGTAAAAAATAAATTAAAAAATGTAAAAATGGAAGTGCTCATCTTAGCGGTACCGAGCTATCCTGTACTTTACAACACAGCTTGCCTGGTTTGTGGTGTCGGTGAAAACAGGAACAGATGAAAACATAAAACTATTTTTAATAGCTTCAAATATTCTGATGTTTTACTGCTGCAAAACGTAATTACATAGGAAAACTTCAGTGCCCTGAAGTATGATGTAATATCCTGTTACTGCCCATATTCACAGCTGTGTCTGACAAAAATACGCATGCTTAAAGCCTAGTGTGACCGCAGCCTAGAGGCTCTAGTATACTTTTTTTCTTCTTACACATATGCTAGCGTATACACACAGTCGTACACATAGCGTTTCAAAGTATGCTCCATTTGACATGTACGTGTACACAGGCAGTCGACGTATGCGTGTTACCACAACTTGCACTACCGCTCCTGGCCTACAAGAGTCAGTACAGAGCATTAAAGGACTGAAGGACAACAACGAAGAAGAATCACAACGACACGAAGAACAATGCTTGGGTAATCTCTGGCCACGATTAGCACCCATTTACAAATCCTTATACTCCTTAAGGCTAGAATTATACAAATGTGGCTTCTAACCTGCACTCGTTTCCATCTGTCCTGTTTTTTTCCTTCGACTACCTTGAGAATCAATGGCCCCGGGTCACTGCTGCCACCTTGTGGAACAACTAAATAGTGCGAAAGAATTAAATGCGAATGTGAGACCTGCATGTACAGAGCACAATCCGGCGGCACTTGTACACTACGCGTGTACTCTGCGTCACACGTACTGTACGCTGTTCCCAGCATACACGTAAAAGTGAAGCATACTTTCTACTTAAGGCCTGGTGATATAACGCACTGCAGCGTCTTCTATATGGAGTTTCACATGGACCAGTTTTCCTCACGCCTGTGTGGGTTTCTTCTGGGTTCTCCGGTTTCTTCCCACCTCCTAAAAACATGCTGTTAGGTGAACTGGCTATTCTAAGTGCATGAATGTGTGCGTTTGTGTGCCTGGTGCACTTGATTCCCATTCACGGTGTATTCCCACCTCACACCCGCTGTTCCCGGGATAAACTCCAGATCCTCCACAACCCTGACCCCGGTCACTGAAGATGAATGAAGATGATGAGGAATGTACCTTCTCTTTCTATATTCGATCTAAATAAGGGAAAAGTTTCATAACCTAAGATATTACTGGATCATTTAGAAGTTCTATGAAGGCGGAAATGAGGCTTGTCATTTCAAATGTTGACACGCGCGCGCACAGAAAGCTACGTGGATTATTATTATTATTATTATTATTAAACAGGACTGGATGAACTGTACGAGGAGTTAAGCCTCGAGAAATGAGGGTGCGGCTGTTTACTAACGTTTGTTAAACTATTAATTAACGTTATGCTTCGACATAATTAAATAGTTAAACAACCAAATAAGGGAAACCAATCTCCTCCCAAAGGAAATTATTAAAGCTACTACTGAATAAGATGAAATAAAAGGCGGATGCGAAGAGAAGGCTAGCTAATGTAGCTAACACACACACCGCCTGCTAACTTCACGTCCGCGAGCTCTCACTTCAAACGCTAATATATATATCTGCAAAAATAACATTTGGCAGCTCTATTTCTTTTATTTTCCTCAGTTTACAGCTGTGTGTTGTACTGCTAGCTGCCCAGTTAGCGCGGAGAGAGATAATACGCTAACCAGCCACCTGGACAGCTAGCAATACTTCATAACTAATCACCGAGCTACTTATCTAGCTAATTAAAACTAATAGCGTGGATTTATCAGTTAAATATCAGAACGTCTGCGTAGCAAATTCTTCTAATACAATAAAACAAGCAACGCATTAGTCACAATGGCGTCAAGTGAATAAAAATAAGTTAGCTAACCGGAACAAAAAAAGGCTAACAGTACGTTTGGCGCTACTTAGCAAGGCGAAGTCAAAGACAATCAAGTTAGCATGGACTAGGGCGGAATCCTAAATTGCTCTCCATGAAACATATAGTGCACTATAAGTAATATATAACCGTTTCCTATATAATGCAGTAAGATAGTGAGCATGCAACTAATTGGAATTAAAATAATAAAGCTAGCTAACTAGCCAGCTAAGTAGCTAGCTAATCAGGCTTCGGCTCTCTCTTTATAGATACGAAGCAAATCCAGAAAAGCAGATAAAATCTGTTAGGTTTTATCGAAAGGAGTATATACCGTAAGTCCAGTTCCCAAAACGATAACGTCGTATTCTTCATTCATTTTGCTTCACGAGTTTAATCCCCCTTTCCTGTGCGTCGGGCCTGAAGAAGAAAATGGAGATCAGCGGCAAAGCTGGAAATGAAAGAAGCAGCGGAACGTCAAACGGGCTGGATGAGCCTGTGGGGGCGGGGCCTGTGTGTGTGAGGGAGGAGCTATGCGTTTGCGGTCGAGGATATTTTTTCTTGGATAAACTTAAAAGGCATTGCCACATATGCTAGTAAGTACTGCATCAGTAGCTACGTTTACATGCACAGCAATAATCTAATTATTGACCTTATTTTGAACAAGGCAATAGTCTGATTAAGGTGTTTACATGAGTTGCTTTTAGAATATTCCTCCCATGTTCCCGTTTTATATGTTATAGAACATACTTGTCAAGGACCAGAAACTGCATTATATAATATGGGATTTTTACCAGAGACCCCAAAAATAAATGGAATTTGCACCTGTCTTGGTGGTGGTCGTGTTCAGTATTGAGTTTATTTGTGATTTCACACTCCACAGTAGTGGTTAATGAAAGTATGAAAGTAGACAGACTTTAAGAATTTGCAGTTTTTCATAAATATATATATATTTTTTACCTAGCTTACTCGGTTTAAATGTTATAATTTTATTGTGGCTAAATATTTATTTGCTCCAAAATTGTGGAACAGTCTTCCACTCTATATTCGGCAGGCTCTCAGCTGAAAACGTGTCTTTTTAAGCTAGCTTTTGAAGGAAGGGAATCTCTGTGTGCATAGGCACGATAATGTTGTTGACTATTTGTGTGTAGGCATGTTAATTGTTATTTGGTATTTTTATTATATTGCTCTTTATCTTTTACTGTTTTATTTTTTATATACTCTTCTTCTAAAGTAATCATGAAGCACATAGGGCAACAAAGTTGTTTTTAAATGTACTATATAAATAACTAAAAGTTGAAGTTAAGTGCAGTTGTATACGGTGTGCTTTAGTTGTGCTATCTGTTTTTATCTCTTACATTTATACATTTATCTATAATGTTACTGTAGAGTTAATGGACAGAGATAAATTATCGTAGGTATGAATTGTTTGCTCAGCAGGAGGCTCACACCCCTCCCATGTCCCATCACCCTGCTCACCAGCAGCTAAACCCAGTCATGATACTCTACACACAGAAACCCAACAGTGTCCCGACTAAGGCCCTGTTTACACTAGGGCATTTTTGTTTTAAAACGCATAACTTTTGCTATGGTTACGCCTGTTGTCTACACTACTCCGGCGTTTTCGACCCATGAAAACAGAGACTTTTGGAAACGCCGAAGACCCTGTTTTAGTTTGAAAACTTCGGGCTCGCGTTTCATTGTAAACGGACCAAAACAAAGACTTTTGAAAATGAAGGCGTGGCTGCCCACATTCACCCCCTGATTGGGTCGTCTGTATCATTGCGTTTCCTTCCCTGATTCGTCAAGCCCCTACCATATGACCGTTAAGCTATCTTGATCGTATACACAACAACACGGAGACCGAACCACAAGCTTTGCTGGCTTTGTCGTCATTCTTAGCAGCCACTGTACAGTTAAATTCTGTATTTTATAATACTGCAGCTGCCTACACACGCAAGAGGCGAGCTATGATTAGAGCAATCGGCAACAAATCTCATTTCAAGTGGTGTAAGCTCTATATGGACTGCTGGTTTGGACTAGCAACCAACTTCCTGTTTACACTTGTATGCACATGTCCAGTGTGCATGAATGGTCATGTGACATGCATATTCAGTCGTGTAGTGTGGACAGAGATCATTTCTGAAACACAGTGAAAATGCCAGTGTGGACCAGGATCGGTTTCATTTTAAAATGCTGTTTTAAAAACAAAAACGCTGTACTGCAAACAGGGCCTAATCTTATAACAGACTTGAAGCGATAAAATCATTAATTTGTTTATACTGATTGAAAATGTCAGCTAAGTTGATTTCCATTCCACGAGTGGAATGGAGCAGCAGTGTACTGTGGGAAATTATAAACAGTAGTCTACAGAGTAAAGTAGAAGGCTAAACAGGATTTTTTGTGCCAAAACAGAGAGAGAAAGGACAGTACTATCAATCATCATTATTATTAAACACACCGCTGATGTATTCTCAATTCTGATTGGTCAGAAGGTGTTGATTAATTTTCTATAACACCTGCTCTAACAATAGTGCCATTTAAGTTTACGCTTAATTAATGTACGCTTTCCAATACTTTATTATTTCTATAGCAACATTTTAGACAGGGACTTGTTTGGCGGACATTGCACATACACGGATTAACAACAAATAGTTGTTTCTATGTGGAGCTGTTTAATGAACATTCGTGGAAGGAGTCTCCAGTATCAGTGTTTTGTAACAGTCATGGGTAAAACTGTCAATTTAAGTTTTCTGACACAGGCTTTATGGTTCTTTGGTAAAATGACAAGCTGCATTTTTCATCTTACTAGCTTCATAAGGGAAAAAAAAAAGATATAAGCTGGTGCTACTATAAAGCATGTGATAATAGGAACTAACTTGCTTCATTGATATTCCACAGCATTAAATGCAATTATAAATGGATAAAACATATGTCATACCATTCTTTAATAAATAAAAAAAAATATTAGTGTTGGCAAATTGCTGTGGAATAAGTGAAATAAAACATTTCATAACATGTTGTCACATGAGGAAGCTTCACACCATACTTTTGTTGGTTATTTTCCTATAACAGAAAATCCCATCATGTTTATTTTCTTCCTTTACATTTGCTACTTCATTTTACATTAGTTTTTAGAAGACCCCAGTTAATTCATGGATGTTCTTTAGGTGCATTGTTGAAGCCTTAACACCTTCATTTTTAGTTTCAAAGATATGAATATTGTACTGAGATATGTATGGAGTGGCATGGAGTATTTTACTGCCAAAGCAAATGTACAGTATGCCATCTACTGTCATACTAAGATACATTCTATACGACCTAATTAGCTTATGCATCAGATTCCTCTTTAGTATTTAGAATCTGATGTAATTTGCTTTACAGGCTTTGCTTTATAATAGCTTGTCAATACTGTTTTCTGTGTCTCATTCAGTTTGTTTTGGAGATTTACTATTCTACATTAATTTTAACTGGTTCATATAGGGCCTCTAGCCTCGTTGCACCCTGTTACAGTGGTTTCACGATTAGTTGGCCCAAGTGCAGAGAAAACAACAAATATATGGGTTATATATAGTATCTATGTCTATATTTTATTCTGCATTATCTCCAGTAACAGTTTCTTTGTAAGGCTTCCTCTGAAAGAACTTCTACTGTATTTTTTAGACTCATGGACAGAGCATGAGAACTTTTTTAAAACCTCACTGCTTTTTACTTCACCCCTAAACTTAAATAGGAGGTCATTTTAATAGAAGGTAGTTAACAAACCAAACAGCAGCGCTTGATTTATTTCAAACACATTTGCACAGAACTGCTTTAGTATTATAATTTAATATGATTTATCTGGATAGCTGTTTGTTAAGGCTCTGGCTCCTCATGCATCTCGAACACTCTGGTCATGTCTGGTTTCTTGGCATGCTGTCTAGCCGTAGTGCCCGTGCTGTCCTCTGTATCTGTGAGTCCGAGCTGTAACAGGGCCCTCGCTGTGATCGCATGCTGGCCGATGCATGCCATGTGTAACGCTGGGAATTATAGAACAGAGAATAATTTAATGTCCACCATTTACCAGTTTGTAGTTGTTGTTTTTTTACAGTTAAGACATACATATGTTAGCCTGTGTACAATCCTTCCTTGCAACCATTGTCAACTTATCTGACTTGGCAATACCAAATGAAAGCTTGTCGGATCCAACATAGTTTTTACCAGGCTATGCTGCTTGGCCAGATGACGTAACGCCATTATTAACAGCTATGATTCCTGTTATTTGTTCAGTAAACAGCAGTACCCTGAGTACCCTCCAAAAATCAGTGATCTCAGTTCTCTTCCAGGAAGACCATTGTTTAGCTTGTTGGCAGTAGGAACACAGTTTGCACCAAGGTGAGCACATAAAAGATACCAAGTGCTTTTATTACCATGGTAAAGCTAGTTTCACTTCCAGTATTGGCTGTTTGGATGATAATTTTTGAACATACGGTGGCCTGTATAGATTTACATATTTGCAACAGTACAACCACAGAAAACAATGTGCATGAAGAGTAAAATACATTTATTTGTTTTCCTAGAACTGGTTTAAATATTTTATCATCCTAATCAACAAAAGAAATGGGTCTAGAGAAATGTTAACAGTCCATAAGAGATTTAAGGGAGAAAGTCACAGAAATTATTTATCTTAAACTTTTAGCAATTTTGACATGTTATTAACTGTAGTTACCAACTATAATGTTCTATATTTCCTCTAATGAAAACGCATTTGTGTGACAGAGGTAAAACTCCATTAAAAATAATAAATTTCTTAAACGTTTTTGTTAAATAATGGGCTAATACAGCCACTCTTAAGAGAGGAGGAGAAAAACAGAAGCAATTTTTTTTTTTTAAATAAAACTTAAAAAGGAAGGGAAAGAGAAAGAAAATATTATGCACATGTGCATGATGCACCAACAAATCCAAACCAAAATCCAATTTGGAAGCAAAACATGAACAAATACAATGGAGAAAGAAATGTAAACAGGAGAGGATAAAAACAAAAAGAGAAAAATAATACAATAAGGAGGAAAAAAGCGGGCAAATTTCTAACCAGTCAAGGAACACCAGCACTTGTAAACAATTTAATGTGCTTGAAAATCAATGAAATGTGAAATCAAACAAACAGAATGGAAACGATTCAGTGTCACAAAAGATCAAACTCTGGTGCTGACTTCACCAAACCATTTAGGTGTGAAAACTTCTTACCTGAGCGTCCTTTCTTATCCCTAGCATGAAGATCAGCACCTAACTGCAGCAGGGTTTTTACGGTGTTCGTGTGTCCTTCCTGAAAAATACACCAGACCAGACGGTGAGTTTTCCAAAAGCATTGTACTATAACACTTACCATTAGAGACTGTAGAGATTTACATTTCATATGGAGATTTGTCCGTTATTTAGAAATTGTTCAAAAAAGACTTGACCTTGGCAGCGTAATGAAGAGCTGTAAGCTCCAATGCTGTGGCTCTCACGTTCACGTCAATGCAAAGCTCGTGTACGAGGAAATGCAGTGCCTCTTCTTGAGCTGTTACAGAAGCCTGGTGTAGTGGCTGCGCTCCCAGAATATCCACAGCAGTTGGACAGGCCTGTTTTGAAAAACAACAACAACAAAAAAAAACAACCACACGCACTTAATAAATTATATTTTTATTTAGTAATTGAGGCTCAGCTAAATTTACCAATCAAACTGTCTTTTACTTGGTGTTTCTCCAGCAGCAGCTTGGCTACACCCAGATGTCCATTTCTCACAGCGTCCATGAATGGTGTAACGCCACAGCTGTCTTTCTCATCAGGCTTATAATCACATCTGGATAAGACAAAAGAATCCTATTGGGTTTTTCACTACTGTTTTCTAACACAATAAAGGGAAATACAAACCTACCGGGCCTATACAAAACTCAACTGTATGTTACATTCGGTTGTTTGTTTACAATTTGGATAAATCACAAGAATTGACATCATCCAACACAAGTAAAGGCAGTCCTGAGAGTAGAGATTAGTTTTAGTGCTGGTGTTAGTAACTTTACGGTTTCTGAAATGGGAAGTCTTCAGGACAGAGAATTTTACTCTGTGCATTTTCTCAGTAACATAACAATTTAGCAATTTCATCTTATTAACTTCAAGAGAGAAAAAAAAGAGAGGCTGGTGAGGGAATGATTATTTATAGCCATTATAACGTAAGTCATAACAGAAACTAAGTTTTGCGGACATTCCACAACACTAAATGTTACTATAAATGAAAAAGAACAAATGTGTCGTACTTTTACAGTTAAAAAAATGTGAATAATTGGAAAATTGCTGTGGAATAAGAGGCCTAAAAACTTTGTGCTCTTACTGGAAAATAATCCACACCTGGGTGGTGTGACGCTGGTTGCAAGAATTAGAGAAGTAGAGAAGTATTTTGTGAATAAAGACTTACTTGTATTTTTTTGCGCACACAAAGCATTCGTATCGCTTCATAAAATTGGGATTAAACCCCTGGAGTCACATGGATTACTATTACGATGTCTTTATGAACTTTTTGGAGCTTGAAAGTTTTGGTTACTTGGATTGTAAACAGAGGGACAGAAATCTCCCAGGTTTCATTAAAATGTCTTCATTTGTGTTTCGAAGATGAACTAAAGTCTTATGGGTTTCGAACAACATGAGGGTGAGTAACTGATGACAGAATTTTCATTTTTGGGTGAACGATCCCTTTAACATATCTCAAACAGAATATACAATATCAGCAACTGACCTCTCAAGAAGAATCTTGACAACTTCCAGACAGCCATGCATAGCTATAACACAAGTCGGGAATTAAAATCGGGCAAAAAACAATGTTTATCATGTTACATATATTAAATAAACAGTGCTAATGGTAGTGAAAAAAGAGGATGCCAAAGAAATGTAGCCAGCTTATTGTATAAAAGCCTAAAGAGCCTAAAGAGCTGGAAATACTGAGGAGTAATCTTTTACTTAAGAGTAATCATTCATCATAATTGTTCATAGGGTTACATGGCACCTATTTAAATGATCATTAAAAAAAAACCTACATAAACATCTATAAAGTCTTATTCCAATAAGCACTGGCTTACATAAAGAATGCTTTCTTCAATTCTGATTGAAATACCAAGTCGACAAGGTATAGGTTACTGTGGCAGCAGGGGTGTGGTCAAGCACCAGCACATTTATGACCCATGCTTGCTGGTATGATTTCTCTCACTCAACAAGGACAACTTCGGCAAGGTGATTTTTAAAACGTCGAGGGTGGGACACTTCAGATTCTAGAAAGCATTTAATTGGACAGAAAATCTGACGAGAAGCTGAATTGCAGAATGATGTCATGAAAATTGTTGATCCATATTGGTGGTAAAGAGAGACTGTAAATTTTGAATGCATATATCTTCTAAATACAAATTTTGTCATTGTTTTGGAGCACACTAGCATATAGATAACCTTAAGGCTAATGTATTATTACTTAATGCCACAAAACTTCAATTTTGATTTCATGGGGACTTTAAGTTTATGTTAGTTACCATGGTGTCACATGTATCTTGTAACCACTTATTTAATTATATTGTAAATCATAAGCACAGGGTTGTTTACTGAACTACTACAATGATAATTTTTTGCCATTGTGATGTACAAATCTATGCTTTAATTCTCAATTAGATTGGACACTGTAATACCAGCAGTATGTAGAGGAGTTCGGCGTGTTTTGCTCTCTGTCCTCCACACGTCTGGCCTGATGTGCAGAAGGTGCTCTATCACAGCTGGATCGCCCTCTCGACACGCAATGTGGAACGAGTTCCAGCCATCTTTATTCTGCAGAGTCGGGTCAGCACCATGGTCCAGAAGCACTCTGATCACCTCGAGGTTACGGTGCGTGCAGGCCATCATAAGAGGAGTCCTGAAATTATTATAATTTTTTTAATCAGATGTTTGAGTTTATGTAAATGTATTATTTTATAATAACTCCATGTCTCAAAGTGTTTTATTCCTGTTTTTTTTTTTTTTAAATAATAACTTGCCAGCAATTACAATTGTATTTATTAAAAAATGACACATTATACTTTTAACAGTTTTTAGCTACATCTAATGTTGTGGAAGGGCGACAAAACAAGTTTCGGTTATCTCTTATGTTTCAGTAGCTATAAACAGTCCTTCCCTCACAAGTCTCTTTTGTTCTCTTTTTAATAATACAAAAAATAAGCTAGTCATGATACTGAATAAACACAAAACGTAGAGTCCTCTGTCCTGAAGACTTTCCTGTGAAGAAAAACTTTGTAACAGGTGACTCCTTCCATAAATGTTAAATAAGCGTCTCTTTACCAACAATTATTTTTCTTTGTTAAACAACAGCATGTTTTTAACCAGTTTATTATTAGCCTAGATTACGTATCCGGCGTACCAGTCCCAGTGATTTTCGCTGTGAATAATAGAAAAGATAACTTAGATAAGATGCATTAATATAAACCTGTGATTTACAGCAGCACTATTATCAGAGCTGCTGTTAAAGAAAATTAATCAACACCTTCCAAAATCAGATTCACCAATTCAATAGCACTGTGATATAATTAGGATATAGATGTGATTGGTGTTGATGTTGTTGAAAAGATATTTACAAAGACATTATTAGTAATTTAATTACGGACTTTAGTATGTTGGATGATTTTATTAATGATGGCCAGTAGAAGAAAAACACCCCTATGAAACTGGTGAAAAAACATTGCTTCCTTCGAGCCGGATTCGAACCAGCGACCTAAGGATATCAGCTTTCACTTCTACAGTCCTCCGCTCTACCAACTGAGCTATCGAAGGGCATGGCGGGTAAGTCTGGATTACCACATATCACACTATACACTGCTGTGAGATTTTCAAATGACTCCTTGAACTCTTGCCGACTCTTTTAAATGACACGTCGGCTTTTTTTGTTGACAATGCCGTTATTCTTTTGTGTAATTAAATCAGAAATTTCCATGGTGATCTCTTTTCAAAATCTAAACCACAGTTAATCCAAGAACAACAATGACGATCATAAATACCGCTGATTTTGTACGGTTTGAAAATGGCTGATCGGGAGTCGATTCTTATCGGAGAGCTGAGTCAAATAATCCGACTCACTGAAAAGAGCTACACTTCCCAACCCTACAACACGAAAAGCAATGTAAACCAGGTTTAAACAACTTCAGAAGATTACTATAACGTTCAACTTACCAGTCTGCCTTCTTAAGACAGTCAATTTTTGCTCCTTTATTGACAAGGTAGCGAACACATTGCTCGTGACACATGGAAGAAGCTTCGTGTAAAGCTCGCTTGTAATCATTATTGTGCAGCTCGACGTCCACGTTCAAATCCTCGACAAAATACTTCACAATATCTAAATGTCCATGTCTGGCAGCATAATGCAACAGAGTGTCTCCAGATTTCCCAAAATGTGCATTCATGAACTGTTTAATTTCGCTCGTTTCCTCTATTTGATTTTTAATCTTACACAGATGTCCATCCTGAGTCAGTTTGATTAAGAGCTTAGATATGTTTTCGTTAGCCATTTTAGTAAAGTATTTTTCCAAACGTGTAGCCGTTATTATAATGCATATAAACACTATTTTTGTTGTCGTGTGTGAAGCAAACAGCAATGTTATCACCAACGAGTGAAAATGGCCGCAAATGTCTTCTTCAGAGTAAACCAACATGGCTGAATTATAACCGGATCCATGGGCGCTTCTCAGTGCTCAAACTTATGCTTCCTCATTTCCATAAACAATTTAATAACCTTTATATTTAAAAAGTCTTAACAAAAGAAAAAAAACTTTTCACCTAAGGTAACGGTGAATTGGAAACAGGATTATCCTTCCTCCCCCCCGAATCTGTGGTAAAATATAAATAAATATGTAATTCCTAATAAAGTCGAGGAAACTCACTTTAAAATAATAAATATATATTATCCATGTAATGATTTTATTAATAAATTTGTTTAGAATATATTGATAAAGTGTAATCAGTATGTGTAAATAACATTTGGATATGTTAATAAAGTATAATCAATATGTACGCTATAACCAACATTTAGAATTATTACTTAGAACCGTAATCTAATAATCAATATTAGTTCACAAGTGTAATCTATATGTATAATCGATATTTTGAAGCATAATCTAATAATAAATATTTACAAGCATAATCTAATAATCAATATTAGTTAACAAGCGTAATCTATATGTATAATCAATATTTAGATGCATAATCTAAATCCATAGAACACTTTTTAATCAAGTTATATTCTAAGTGTGCATTGAGTTAGATGAATTCTGTTTTATTGTACAATAATTGTTTTTCTGTATCATCATGTACCTTTCTACACAGCGATAAATTGGCATTAGACATTCATTGAAACTGCTTTTGTAAGTAAAAAAAAACCTTACCAAAAGACCAAATACCAATTAACGAGTTATGATAGGGCCTCAGGGAGGGAGGTAGATATCAGCTAGGACGGCAGCCAGAAGCTCATTGAGACATAAGAAGGGAGTGTTGGTCAGAGAAAAACAAAAAAACAAAGACTCTGTCTGAGTGAAACCTTTTTTTTTTTTTTTTTTTTTTAATTAAACTTTGTCCTCATAGAACCTTTTTAAGAAAAACAACTAACTGTGTATGCGCCACAAATTTAAGATGACATATATAAACATGAATAATTAATTGTGATGAAGAAGATCGGTCTGTTTTTAATGAGAAAAGGTTAAACCCCGCCTAAGATGAGTTCGCTGTGGAGAAAGGTATAAAAAGGACTGTGTGTGTTTGCATAATTTAGATTTTCTGCAGACTGTCTCACTTGATTGTTTCAATAAAGTTTGATTATTTTTTGGCATCTAAAACCCTCTGTCTCTGAACTTTTTTTTGACTGGAAAGACTATATTTAAAGAAGGGGTTTCGCCATTATGCTGTTTTTGTAAAGAGGAATCAGAAACAATCTTACATTTATTTTTCAGTTGCTATTATACCAAATTATTCTGGGCCCAAGTTTCTTTGTTTATTTTTGAGTTGTTTTACAAGTTTGTCACTATAACTGATATAACGGATTTGTTTATGGAGAGTGATAACAGTTTATTGGAAATGAACAGTATAATTAAAATTCTTATTTTATTTGGGAAATACAATATACATAAAGCAAAGTATATGTTAACTGTACCACATGGTAGATTATTTTCCACTGACTTAAAGGGTTTATTACGACTCTCTAATTTCAATAGAGAACAAACATAAAGCTGTTAAGACATCCCGGCTTTAGAATAGGATACTTGATGGATTAGATATATGATTGATTTTTGATATAAGATGCAGAATTTTGATTTTATAGATTCAGGTGTTTTTGTATGACTTTGTATTTCTCTACTGTTGTTTCATTTTTTTAAATTTTTTTTTTTTTTTTTAAAGCGCCCTTGTTTCCTCACTCCTCCGTCCGACTCGGATATCAATCGATGTCAACCATCTTGAAGGACATATCAATCCTCTAATTTCACCACGAAGGGTGAGGAAGCTTCCAGAGGAACTAGGAGCGTGGATACACAAGTGTTTCCTTTTGAAAAACCTGGGGCACGTATAAATCTCCCACAATCTCCAACAAAAAGTCCTTTGATGATGTGATGGAATTTTGTGTGAAATATAATTAAATAATAATATGCTTGCAATGAGTATTGTAATTTATTGATCCTTGCATGTTTGGTTATGCAAAGCTGCATATTATACATTATGTATTGTTCATTGTTGAATCATTGTTGAATAACCCAGACATTTCACATACTATCAGTGAGTGCATTTAGCTTTATGAAGAATGTTGTTATTAACCAAACTCCAACATAACGGCACATCATAACGGCAGATCCCTGAAGCGCAGTGAGGTCATCCAGCTGAGCACAGTCATCGTTAATTGACGTCACTTTGAAGTGACGCTTGAGAGAGCGACGATATAACATTTCCACTTGCTTCGGTTCTTCTCTCCTCACATCTCATCCTTGTATCCTTCTCTCACATCCTGAGGGGGTGGAGCTAAGATGAAAGGAAAGGAAATGAGGATGCACAAAAAAGTAATGAGAAGCATCCTATGTGGTCAATTTGGTTAGATCTGATAATAATCTCTATCCATCTATCTATCTATCTATATCTGTCTCTCTGTCTGTGTGTTCTAGTTTATTTGTGGTGTGGTACAAAATCAATTGTCATTCAAATAAATGTTTTATAAATAAGACTCAATCTCTGTAAGAATTTTACATATATTATTTAATATTTAGTCTATTTAGGGCAACAGCCTTTTGTACAGCACAATTTGCATAATTTATCAATACCGTTTGTGTACAACCACAAAAACCATGACATTAGTTTTTTTTTTGTTTGTTTGTTTGTTTTTCAGTTTACATTGAGTGGAAAACCAGACAGATTATACAAGCATATCTTTGTACAGTCAGCATACATCTTTCGATAATAATTTCAGTTATGTTCCCCCCACAGTCGCGTTGTCTTTCTTATTGTAGAGCAGAATCTGGACACAAAAATAGTATGAACAAATCACCAACAAAACATGCAACATCCAAAGTGAGTACATCACAGGTGTCCTGATACTACCAGCGTGAACAGGGTCAAGTTTCTGAACACAGTTTAATTCTGTGTCTGTTGTGCAGGTTGGGTTGAGTTAATCATAGGCAAGCGCGGAGATTATCCTTCCACTTAGCGCACGTGTTCAAGAGTGTCAAGAGGGTCTCTTTCACTCTGCTGTTTGCTTTCACACATGCTTTGTACTGAACTGGAAAATTAACAAAAGGTCCTACGTGTATAAAAGAAAGCTTGTTTTATTTACAGGATAAGAAATACTCTTTTTTTACTGTGTCAGTGGTGAAGTGGGGAAAACATGCACTGAATCTTCAAAGCAGGAGCGTGATTAGATATGAATCTTAATATTTGAATAGAGAAAACATATGCATGGACTATTGTTCACAGGAGCAGTTGGTGCATAACATTTGTACATGAATGTTATAAAAATATTTCATACATGACATGGGTGATAAACTCAGCTAGTTGATGTGACCATGTTGACATATGAAAGGGGCTCACGAGACCATTGTAAACACACATTGTACATCACCCACCACACAACATGTCGATATTTATGTTTATGTATGTACATCCGATCTTTCTTGGAAACTAGCTCTTGGATGGAATGGAAAGGTTCGATGTGTTATTTTTATATTAGTGCAGCATAACATAACATAAATCTTATATGCTGTAACATTTGGAGTAATCAGGCATTAAATAAAAAAATAAAACAAACAAACAACAAAAAAAGCATACATAAAAGCATAGAAAAATATAAAAAAGAGTTCTTATTCATAATGCTTTCTCTGACACATAAATAGTTGATATACCAGATGCATGTAGGTTGCATAGAATTGCTTACATCCTGTAGATATGGCCAAAGTATGGCACAGATTAAAAGTTCCCCGTAACCAGGCCTTCGTATTTGTATTCCTGTACCAAATAAACTGATGAGTCCGGTTTTGATATATCCAGGTTAATAACTATAATGACCATGGCATCCACTAATCAAGACTGTGAAAGTTCTAAAAAAAAAAAACAACAAAATACCGTACACATGGCACATTATGTAAGTGCACACTTCTGCATTCAGAGTATGGCAACATAGTTTTGGTAAATAATAAAGACACTGAGTTTAACTTGCTTAATATCCAGTAAACAGATCTGGTCCTTATCTTGACTCGACCTGTGTGAGCATTTGCCAAGCAGACCCTTTCAGTACAGATTTATTTTACGGACTATATAATATGAGGCTCATTATTTAAACGTGTTGAATAATATTTTTTAGCAATAATACATTTGATTATTAGAAGCCAGAGAGCTTTTTATTCCTGCACTTTCTATTCACAACTCATTTTTATTATAATTGTTACAAGATTCAATCAATCAATTCAAATAATTGTTAGATTCAAATTACTATTATTTATAGACCTATATTTAAGTTACTGATGTTTGGATTAAACACATTCAATTCAACTGACCAGTCAAACAGGCTAATAACCCAATAAGAACCCAATAATTAATCTAACTTTTATAATGATGGGTTGTGATTTGT
>JANDJT010000092.1:16865563-16880477 GCA_024331685.1 Stegophilus panzeri | reverse complement strand
TATATATAATTCAGACCCCTTGCTATGCTTCACAGAATCCACTTTGAGAACCATGGCTTAAAAGCACCTAGCAAGACTGTTTTAAGGATTTATTTTTCTTAGACATTTAAAACAACCAACCTAAAGATTATACCTAAGCTCTTTGTTTTAAGATATCACCATATTCAGCCGGGGAATGTTAATTAAGTGACTATTTAGGGAAATGGGGTTAACAGGAACAGGCATGGCAACACTCGACTGGGAAAATAGCTTGCCTGCCCTTCTCTAAATAATCTTACACTATGGAACATTACATTCAAGCCATGCTAAAGACAAAGTGCAAAAACATCTATGAGAACAGTGCTGGACTTCACAAGTTTTACCTGAACGTTTGTAACATCCTATGGCAACATTCATCTATAGAAATAAAGAGAAGAGCCGATCTGGCTGATTCTCCATGTCGGTTTATGACAAAAATGAAGCAAAAGAATTTTCTCTGGGAGATAATTCAGACTTAAAACCAGACCAACCCCATCTCCACAGAACGGTTCATTTCTAAAAGAATGATTTACCTCAACCAAAGTCAGATTGAATGTGATGAGGGCGTCAGTGCTATTTCTGTGTAAATATGAGTAGATACCAGACAAATGTATTTCTACAACGACACGTAAATCAGGTTTCAGCTATTTATATCTATAAAATATTTCAAAATATAGTTTAAATCCACTAATATGATCTCTTCTTCCAACACATTATAACATCTGAGAGAGAGAGAACAAAGTGATAAATGTGACTCTAATAATGACTCTAAATCTATGATACAAAAATAATATAATAATAGTTTTCATCTACCGTCTGCAAACAATCATAATTAAATCCTTCTAAGATTGATACGTAGAGTTTATTGATACATAATTTCTCTAAATGTGGTACTCCAAATCCTGAACTTGGCAGTGAGATGTCCAAAAAAATGCAATGTAAGAAGAATTAACATAACATTCATTTCCATCCTGTCTTTTGTGGCCTGGTGACTATTTATGTTGAAAGAAATATGTGCACACATACACACAGACACACATGCACATAGACACAGGTGAAGGAGCCTTGTGGCAGACTGTGTTTGTATGTGTTTGTGTGTGTGTGTTTGTGTGTGTGTGTGTGTGTGTGTGTGTGTGTGTGTACAGATGTATGGAAATCAGCTCTACACTTACACAACCCTTTATCCTGGTTTGCTCATCTCCCTGTTTAAGGCTAACCTTTAACCCCATGCGCGTCAGTGTAAATTGAGGACACACTTACGTAAGCAGCGCACTTCCTGCTCCCTGATCCCCACCTCACCCCAGTGCAGATTAGCATAATCTCTCAAACATATGGGATTAAGATTCTCAGTGTGTTAACGTCTCTACTTCAGCCTGTAGTGTGTGTGTGTGTGTGTGTGTGTGTGTGTGAAACTACAGTGCTCTGTCCTGCTTCCTCTAGGATTGGATTTGAGCTGTGGTGGCCAGCAGCTTGTGCCAGCTGACCACTCGCTTCCGCAGGTCCACTTTGTCCAGCCACACGTAGGCCTCACCGATTAGAGTCTTCTTCACAAACTTGCCCCCATTTGATACCAGGAAGAGCTGTATGAAAAAAAAAAAAGAATAAGGGGTACCGATAAAGCCCTTGTGTTTTGTTCACTATTATAGCGATCAATAGCCAAGTAGGTAGAACATGTCCCTGGAACTACATTTCAATTGACCGGTCACTGTGATCTGATGTCATCAATGTTGTGCCTCCTACTCCTCTAACTTGAAAGTTTTGTCCAGATGCACCAGTCAGTAAAACTATTGTGCACCTTGCATTACTGTATTAGTAATTGTGGCATTTATTTTAAAATACCCAAAGTATCTTAATTTTAATCTTTAGCAAGAATAACAATACTGTATAGGAGTAGTTCTTTATATTAAGATTCCCTTAACTGATATTAGTGGACACATTAGGTAATACTAACAAACCAATGTACTGTATTAAGCATTATTACACCATATAGAGAGAGCATAATCAACAAATTGTGGAAAGGTTCAAGGAGGGTGAATAGGTGTGCAAGGCACAATGAGAAACATTAACAACAGACTTTTGTATTCATTGTTAATACATTTTTTAATGAACAAAACGAGTCACAAAATTCAACACATGCATTAATGAATCCACAATGTCCAGCATCTTAAGGAACGTATTTCCGGTTGTTAACTGGAAGAAATTCAGAACCGAGGCTAAAAAAGCCAGTTCCAGTATTTACAGAGTCAGAATTCTGAACATAGGAGGATATGAGAACGACGATACGCTGTTATTTTCCCCCTGTATTTCCAGTCATGGATTGAATAAGCAGTAATCAATGCAGGTGTATTTCTTTAACATTTAAACAAATGTTAATATTTGTATTAACATACTTCTTACTTTTTAAACATTGCCTATGGTTTATTAAAGCTGAAATTCAGGGTTTATGAATATTAACTTAAGGGAACCTCAATGCAAAGCATTAAAAATCACCCTTTGTTTCATATGAATGAACATAATCTCTGGAATATAAATAAGCGTTCATATTTAGATAATTTGAGCCTGGACTTTAAGTTCTCAGTAATAATTTTAAATAGGTCATTTTGACCTGAACAAAAAAAAAAAAAAAAAAAAAAAAAAAAGAAGAGGTTGAGAGCAGCTGGTTGTAACAAAAGCCCTGTGGTGGCCTAAAGTGCTTTAAATTAGCACCGTACCTGGAGTGGAAACTTAATTTGCTGACTCACAGCCAATCAAGCCACTATAACTGTGCTTGTCTCTCTAGCACATAATGAATGTGACGACGCTGTTGACATTTCACCTGAATGGAATGTCCAGTGGGGTTCATGCAGAAACGGAAAGTTTCGTTGAAGGACGGTTCGCGGTCGTGACGGCACACCCGAGTTTTCTTCTTAATGATCCTCTTCTGAGTGGCTACATTCACCACGTAGAGTTTCACGTACATGTCTGTTTAAAAACACAACAGCAGTGAGGAGCAGCAGCAGTGTGTGTGTCTGTGTGCGTGTGAGTGTGTGTGTGTGTGTGTGTGTGTGTGTAAATATACTTATAAATCAATATGAGCTAAATTGAATTGCATTTGAAGAGGGGAAAAAGTGCCTGCAGAAAAGAATGAAAGTCAGGGAGGCAGAAAGGAAGAATGAGGAATGGAAAAATACATAATGACAGATTGCAAAAAAAAGTAAGCAGATATAAAGAAAAAAGAGAGAAGTAATGAGAGAATAGAGAAAAAGAGAAGGAAGCAAGGATGAGGAGAGAATAAGTGAGAGCGTACACCTGTGCTGTGTATAGACAGACATTCCGTCAATCTATTTGAATGGGATAATCTCAGGGTTTAAATTTCAATGTATATTTTTTCATTTGTGCAAAACCCAAAAGTAGATTCCTTCATTCTTGTTGAAATGATTGCCATGCAAGTACTGTAATAATGTGCGTTTAACAATCTGCCCGTTGTTAATCACCATACTCATGATACCTGGCAGGTGGTCAGGAGTCTTAAATTTGTACGTGATGTTTCTGCATTGAAGGATCTCCAGTACCAGGTTCTCTCCTTCAGTCTTCATCTCCTTCTTCAGCGCAATCTTTATCTCCCCCATTACCTGGGTTTTACCTAAACATACACACACACACACACACACACACACACACACACACTATACATGTGGCATGCAATAAATATTTAGTCATTCTCAGAGTCACATGTGCATGATGGAAAGGCTTCCAAGCTTTTATTTGTGAGTGTCAACCACACCTAGCATGCAGAGTGATTGAGAAACTGTTATAAAGAGAAATCTGAGGTGTCACAGCTGAGTTGAGAAACAGTCCACCAATTAAAACATCTAACCAGCAGCAGCGTGGTTGTCCCACCCCCCTCCTTTGTACACAGTATGTTTCCCAGCACGCAGAGAGCTACTGGCACTCATTCTTTTTTACTCCATGTGCTTTTGTTTATGTTTCATCACATGCCATTGTTTTGGTTGCTGTACTGTCCTGTGTTGTTTGCACACGTTTGCACATGCACTTTATGTAGAAAGGTGTAGGTCTTATTTAGTTCTGTGACATCTCATGTGGTTAGTGTGTTGGTTTATGTAGCACCATGGTCCTGGAGGAACGCTGTTTCGTTTCAATGTGTACCGTATCAGCTGTATTTGGTTGAAATGACAATAAAGACACTTGACTTGACTTGATCCCTGTCCTGTCATTGGTCTGTTACCTACTGTGTGCACCTGTTTTGAGTTGAATTAGTTTGTCTATTCATACCTTGTTGTTTCTTAAAAAAACAAAAGAGAAAGAGCAGATGAACCAGAAAAGAGTGAGCCATCCTTTGTTGTTCTAACCTGCACTCTTTTCCATCTCTTCCGTTTTTTCTTTGACTACCTTGAGAATCAGGGCACACCCTGGGCAGGGTGCCAACCCATCACAGGGCACAATCATACACACTATGGACAATTTGGAAATGCCAATCAGCCTACAGCACATGTCTTTGGACTGGGGGAGGAAACCGGAGTACCTGGAGGAAACCCCTGAAGCATGGGGAAGCACACACAGGGCAGAGACAGGATTCGAACCCCCAAGCCTGGTGGTGTGAGGCAAACATGCTAACCATTAAGCCACCATGCCCTCCCCTAAAGTAAACATCAATGACCTAAACCATCAAAATAATCTTTAGAATTAGCCTGACAGGTTGTTGACCATCTATAGATTGTTTGCAGACAGTTTATAGACTATTCTATAAGTGATACCTAACTTTATTAACTAACTACAATAAAATAATTCAATAAATCACTGCCTGTCTCACTTTGCTTTAAGCTTACTTTAATGAAATAAAAATATACTGTATTTGATTTGACTATAAGTGAATGCTACAATCAGTAATTCTGACCAACTTTTTAAGAATTTATTTAATCAAAATTCGGCAAATGTTTATAATTCAATTCAATTCAATTCAATTTAATTTATTTTGTGCTTTTAAGAATGGACACGGTCACAAAGCAGCTTTGCATAAACCTGGATACAGATTAGTTAGAATTTATACAATAATGCAAACGATAAATGTTTGCATCATTATGACACAATATAGTGTACGATATATTACGTATGACACAGTTCTCCTATTACAGTTTAAATACACACACACAAACACACAAACACACTTACCCTCTGTATCTCCATGTATTGACTTCACAATGTCAGTGCCATTTGGAATCTTTCCACTACATAAAAAAGACAAAGATGAAAATAATTTTGATATAAAAAATTATATCAAAAGTATCTGATTAAAATGTTAACTCTTAAGTATTAGTAATAGTACAGTTTAAACACACACATAACATTTTGTCTAAAACTACGGTATATTTAGTCATGTTCACAGTATATTCTAGGCACTACTGTTTAATTCAAATGAGAATAAAAAATGGAAAAAAAAAAAAAAAGGTGAACGTACAATCTTGGAACCTGGAAGATGGCGCTGTCCACTCCGTTAGTCTCTTCTTCTTCTTCCAGTAGGCTGAAGGCGCTGCCACTCAGACCGCTGTCCAATGAGGCTGCAGTAACAGGAGCATCAGCAGATCTATGGGTGCGGGACGCTGTTTCGAAAGTGTACTATATAAGTTAGACTATTACCCTGTCTTGCAGAATGGAGAACTACCACTGGCCTAAAGTCTTCATTAGGAGTTCAAAACATGCTTAGAACAGGAAACAAGCATGGCCTCCAAGATCTGCCACACACTCTGTCCACATGCTTCTGACTACTACAGTACTGTGCAAAGATTTCGAATGAAATGAAAAGTTCCTAAATAAAGAGCAGTAAAGAGTAAAAACTGGATAAATTATTAATACATTAGGTACACCCTCATTTAGTTGAAATGAAATGCAAAAAGTTCCATGTAACATTTAGACAAATTAGTGTTTGTAAATTTAAAATGTGCTCTTTTCTACTGACGCAGTAAAATATATAAAAAGTTTACAGTATGTTTGCCCATTACTGTATACTGCATGCAGTATTAGCAGTCTAACAGCCACAGACATGTGCACACACACATATACACCACTGCTAAAATTGTTTTTCAATCTTATAAAATAAGATTATTATGCAATTCATTTGTACAAAGAAAGTTTGAAAGAATTTTTATCTGGGTATAGAACGATAAACAGAACTGCATGTGCGTCCAAATGTTCGTGACAGCTGTAGACAGCATTGTGAATAATGTTACAGTGTTATTAATATCCAGAGGCCAAGACAGGGGCCTTGCAGTTAAAAGAGAATAATCACTGTCTGAGTCTGAGTGTCCAATGATTGCGCTTTTCTTTGTTAAAGAGCAGCACATCTTAATTTTGATCAATTTTGTGCCACTTAAGTTATAAGTTATAGCTTGAGTGTCGTTTTATAAAACACATACAATGTATTATATATTACAATATATTCTTTAGCATCTAATAACACAAATACATGAAATTATTAGTCGAACATCGAACATACTTTTTGTTGTTTAGGTAATCATTTACACGGTCAATTTATTACTGACTTTTTAAAGTACTTAGAAAAAAAAGTATCCTATTAAGTAAGGAATAAAATACTTAGGGTGTGATGTTATAGAAACATAATCACAGATGGGGTGATGTGATGTGGCCTGACACATGACCACCCCGAAGTTAATTATTTTAAAACTTACAGGACTTTCTGAAGTGTTTCATTCCTTTCATACCATTGCATTTTCTATTGTCATCCATTTTATTAGTTTATACTGTAGTTACATTTACTGTTATGGAGTGTTCGCAAAACAAGTTAGTTCCTGTTATCAGTTATTGCTTTAAAAAAAAAAAAAAAAAAAAAAATCTCTTTTCTTCTCTCTCTCATGAAGATAATAAGACACCAAATGCAGCAAATGCTAAATAAATGTCACCTTATTGAAAACTTCACCTAGTCAAAGATTGCGCACTCGTTTAAAAAAATCTAAAAACATTAGAACGAGTGCATTAATGTAAACCTGTGATTTGAATTACTACCATCAGAACTGCTGTTGTAGAAAATTAATCAACACCTATAGCATAGTATTCAACAGTATCGCAAATGATTCCACACTTTTAGCAGTGGTGTACATGCACACATTTATAATGCACTACAAACTACATGTAAGCAGCATATAAGACATCATCTACTGACATAAAACTCTGAAGAACACAGATATACAGAGCAGATTGCACAGAACAGCAGCAGAAGCATTTACACACAGAAGAAATCATTCATTAGTAAGTGTATTTGCTACTTGTGTGTGTAGCCTGGATAATCGCATTAGGCTAATTCTGGTGTGATGTGTTTAATTCTATTTAAATTGTGGTTAATGGTCTTTAATCTTGATTGGGAAAATGTGAATTTTAATTTCCCTATTAAGTCTTACAGAGCTGTTGTACCTTGCTGTTGAGTGATGAGTGATGGTCTGGAGTGAAATGCATGATTTTGGTTTTGACACATAATTCATGCAGACAGCTTTCTCTAAACACACTTCTCAACACTGGCTCCAAGTGCTTCACTAACACCAGGGACTAACATAAATGACCTCTACAGTTAGCTGACATGTTGGGTCACATGACAAGCTAATAAATTTGTATTCATCTGGTTTTAGTGAAGCATGTTGATGGAGCGTGGAAGAAGACTGAGTCTCGCTGCATGAATTATCTGTGGAGTGTCTAACCCTCTTCATCTCTCTGTAGATGTGCGTTAGTAATCCAGCATCCTCTCTCTCTCTCTCTCTCTCTCTCTTTCTCTCTCTCTCACCTCTATCCCGCTGAGGCCTTTCTTCCGACATGGCTTTTCGGAGGGTCAGGTGACGGCCGTCAGTGATCTCATTGCCCGGTGTGTCGGGCAGGGCTCTCTGTATGGTGAGCACACCTGCTACGCTGTGCCTCTGTTGCCTCAGGGAGAGGCAGCCAGTTTGGGCTGGGTAAGGTTGGGGGGTGAGGTCACGTAAAAAACCCAAAACATTGGAGGAAAAGGGACGAGGAAGGGTTCAAGGGAAGTTAGGGAAAGGGCAACGAGATGGAGTCTCAGAGTATGAACTCTGTACAACATGGAAACCACCAGCGTTTTACTTTATAGTCACATGCAGCCACAGTGTGAGCCCTCCCTGACTGGGGGAACAGGTAGGGGGCGTAGCGCATACACTGAGGTGCATTGTGGGCTGGCAGTAGCCACAATGAGAGTAGATACAGAGGGTAGGCAGGGTGGTTGCGTCGCAGAGGCCACATGCACAGCCGGTTTGTTGGTGCAAAGAACAGCAGAAAAAGCTTGGTCATTTGAGACATGACCCATTGGGACAATGAAAAGGAAAGGATCGGAAAATGGAGGAGTCAGCGGAAGTCTGGGATCAGTTGGCAGCCAAGAAAACTCCCTTAGTGCTGGCGAGTAGGGTCCCGTTGCAGCTGTGGCTAAACCTAATTGGACAATAATATGGCTGAACCCAGCTATTTTTGTGTCTGAGTTACTGCAGCAATCAGCTGTGCTCATGCAGGCACTCCCAAAATACCAGGATACCAGGATGCAGGGGACTCGACATATTGGGTCAGATTCTCTGGCAGTGATCCCGCAGTCGTTTAATATGCAACTTGTTCACCTGCTAGCTAGTGAGCATCGGTGTGCTTAAGTTAATTTATATTATTTTATGTTATGTTATTTATTTATTTCATTTTGTGCTTCAGCTTTAAAGGACACAATAGTTATTTTATTACTGGTTATTGCTATAATTTAGATACACCATTGATGATGGGTTGATGATGTTACTTATTTTTAATATTACTGATATGATATTATTTTTATTTAGCGTCACTTCTATAATATGAAATGGATCACTAAATGAGCACCATAGCTTTAAATATGTATTTATTAAGTGAACTGGCTCTAGTGCAAGCGAGTGTGCAAGTGTGAATGCGTGCAGTATGCGAGTAGTGAAGTGTCTTCGACACACAGGGCAGAACATACAGGAGAGGAAGTGGTGAGGTGAACAGACTGTGACCACATGGGGACCAGAACAAGGGAGAGAGAATCCAAAAATAACATATATATAGTAAAGAAAAAGAAAACAAAAAAACCAAAAGCAACGGGTAGCAAAGAAAAAAGGAACAGAAGGAAGAGCAGATGAGTGTGAAGACAGCCATGCTGTGGGGGCTTTATTTGCGTCGTTTACTTGGTTGGAGGCGATGCTGTTCACTGGCAGCTTCAGCTGTTGCCATGGCGTCTTCAGGGTGTGCCCGGGATGTGGCACTTTTGCCGTGAGAGCGCGGGGTTCCATGGGAGCGGGCTTGGCCCTCTGAGGGAGACGGCTTCGATGTGCTGGGACTACTGTGAGATTTCTCAATAGTGGGAACCTGTGTATCTAAAACAACCAAAATATAATGCTGAGCTTCCTGTTTTCTGCTTCCCTCAACTTGCCTGAAGAATTTTGAATTTTTTTTAGAAAGTTTTATTTATTTAATACTATTTATTGATGTTTCATTTTATATAGTTAACCGCGATGCTAAAAATTCAGTTGAGATTAGTGAGTGTTTTTTGTTTGGCCAACTTGGTCTCACCGTGTATGGGAAGGCTAAGATGGAGAGCTGGAGAGCGTAGTGGTATTATGAGCTAAACCCATGCACAGTAAAATCCGCAGTGTTGAATTTACCCCACAGCATTCATGTGCACTTATGTCACATGTGTACTGGACTTATTTAAACACTGCAAGTTTTAAATGTGGGATCAGAAATTTGTCAATAAAATAATATTCTGTCAATAAAAATGATCTGCTCAGATCACCAGTCTCTGTTTTTCATTGTTAAATAACAGCACATTTTTAAATCAGTTTAATATTAGCCTTAGATTATTGTGGAGAGTCCACCAGATAAGTCCCTGTACAAGTTATTACTAAATATTTTATTTAATAAGTGCATTAATATATACATATACATTAATAGTACTCATGATTTGACTTGCAGCCAGCACTTCTGTTATAGAAAATTAGTCAACACCTTCTGACGAATCAGATTCGAGAATTCAACGGTATAAATATATATAAAACAAATGATGTGGATCACCACTATCCAACCAATCAGGGCAAGAATGCCAGTCAGTTTCTTGTCAATTCACAAAGATCTATCTCTTGCATTGGCATTCAGACATACTTTTTGGGGGTGTGTCTTTTAAAGTCACTGACTATATCTTTAATTCAGTACTGGGGATTTGCTGTGCATATGGAAAGAGTATGGAGCCAAAGCTACAATGAAAGAGTCATATAGGCTGGAGACACTTTGAAAGAGGAATGGAGGGACAGAGGACAGGGACAGAAGAACAAGAATAGCAAGGACAGCAAAATAGAGAGTGCAAGTCTAAGTAGTTAAGATGAAGAGGAACACAAAAGGAAGACAGCCAGGAAAGAGTGGGAATCCAGCGTTAAAGATGAATACCGAGCAGAACTTACCCTTGGCAGGATCAGGGAAGATGCCATGGCTGCGACTCTTGATGACAGAGGATTTAGGTGAGTCCTGACTGCTGTGCCCAGATGTTTTGGGTGAGTGCCCGCTGGAAACTTTGGCCGAGTGTTGGCGTCCCTGGCCTGAGTGTGAGCGCCGATGGTGTTCTCCTTCACACTGCTCCTTCAGCGGCAGCCAGCGTGGCACGTTATCCAGCTGAGCAGTGCTGGACAGGTCTATCAGCACCTACAGCATGCAACAGAACCTGGTTACATGGTGCTGGGTTAAGCTTGTGTTTATGTATGATTGTGTGTATAAAATGTCTGATTTCTCACCTCTCCCAAGAAGTCATTGGAGGAGCACTTGTCATAGTCCCATACACTGACCTCTAATGTCTTCTTCCTCAGCTAAATACATGTATACACACACAGAACAGAGAACATCAGCTTTATTTACCAAACACATTTATCTCATTAATATAAATATGAGCCATATGACATAATAAAACTTGTAGAGATGTAACACAATGCCACAGTCGGTATCTGTTTAGTGCTCCAAATATATATATATATTGGATTGAGTTTAGGCCACCACACCCACTTGGGGTTTAAATATATCTGTAGGCTATCTATATCTGTGGCTGAATTTAAACCCCAAGTGGGTGTGGTGGCCTAAACTCAATCCACTATGCCCCGGGGAACACTAGAAAACACTGGAAAAAATGTCAGAGGTAGAAATGCCAACATTGTCAGCAAGGTCTGTGAAGTCTGGCTATGACAGTTCCTCAGCCTCAGCAACATCACACAAGTTCATAATGGTTCTCAATTAGACATGTGAATGGGACTTTTTTTTAATCCTGCGTGCACATTTTTGTTTGTACCTACCCACAATATGTTCTAAGCAAAATATAAAGAAACTAATAGGCTAATTTAAAGCACAATGACCTGGATCAGGATGAATGAATGGACAGTCTAAATGTATGTTAATAAAAAAATGATCTTTCTCTATTCGGTGAGCTTTATATCTGACCGCGTGTTCGCTCATACTCGCATGAAAATAAAAATAAAAAACCTCCCGCTCACTGTGGACCTTTTTGGTACATCCCACTGGATCCCAGTCCCGATGCACACCTTTAGTATCAACCAGATACCCTGTGAACACGTCTGGCAATAAAACATAAATAATACATAAAAAGTATCAATCACTAACAACACAACTAACACTACAGCTAGGAAATCCAGATGGTGTGCTTGCAGAAGTTCTCTACCTTCTGTTGTCTCTCAATTAATACCGCTTTGCCTCGCCTCAGCAGTCCAGCAGCACTGCATCAGTCAGGTCTGTCATTATTTGCCTCCAAAAGCTGAGGAGACTGAAGGAGCTTTTTGCTCTTAATTAAGCTAAAGCACTTCTGGGAGCCTGGAATCTGGTCCCTGTTCACACCAAAGCCTGAAATTCTCTCTGAAGAGCTTTTTTCTAATTGAGACCTCATTATATTTTGGGCTGCAGATTTGTGAAATCTCACAAAAAGTGACTGCTTCCATATTAAAGTCAGCTTTTAGTGTCTTGTGTCTTTTTTTTTTTGTTGGCCTTATTCATTGGATAGATACCAAACACTTCAATTCCTCAGATTAAACTTCTTTACACTTTTTACATTTTCGAATCCTGAGCTTATTATACAGTAAGTAAATAAAAACATTCACATTTAACATTATTAAGGTAATATTATTTTAGGAGGAAGGATTGGAAGTATTGCTAGCACTTTACAGTTAGGCTACATTTATACAGTTCCCTTAACTAACATTATTTAACACGTTTGTTACAACATACAGTATGTAACATTTACAATGCAAGATCACTACAGAGACTAATGGTGTAATACATTCTAACACAGTCTTGTACAGTATTTTACTGTATGTTATAATACAGAGCTTGCACTATATAAGGAATAACACACAACAGATCATGCTGTTATAGGAAAATAGTCCATGTTACAGTTACTGTTACAATTTATGGATTATTTTCTTAAAACAGCATGTCACAAAGTGTGTTATTCTTCTTAAACTACAGCGATTTGCCAAAGATTACAATTTTGAAATGATTCATTAATGAAATGTTATGCTTTTTATCTGTTTATAGTTACACTTAATGTTATAGAACAGGCATGAAACAAGATATTCCCTGTTATCACATACATTCTAACAGCTATAAACAGTTATAGATAATAGTTTATATAGATAAGTAGTTATAAATAGCTTTCTCTTTCTTGAAGTTAATAATGTAAGAAACTGCAGCTTGTCATGTTACAGAAAAAAAACCCGCAAAATGCTAAATCCTCTGTTCTATGGCAGAAGAATTACTGACCATTACAAAGCACTGACACTGGAGACTCCGTCCATGGATGTTAAATAAATGTTGCCTTATGAAAAATGTTAATATTAATCATGATAATGTATAATGGATGTAATATAATGACAGAAATGCATTTATAATGCAGAAGTAACACATTTCAGAGTATAACCTTGTTTTTTTGTTGTTGTTGTTGTTTTTTTAGAAAGCTATGTCTGTATACTGAGTTTTACCAAAAGTAACTCATCTCAAGTTTATTTAAAAATAAATAAATAAATAAATCTTCCAATCCTGCAGTACAGTGGACAGTTCACCTGTTCCAGGTGGATATTCTTGTAGATAACAGTTTGATTCCATTCAGGGTTCAAGCTCTTCTGGGCATGTTTGGATCTTCTTTTGTTCTCAGCACTGCAACCAGATCACACACCACAAGGGGTCAGTCCAGGGTACAAATCAAGGACCAAAACATCTATGTGTTACATTTACATTTGGAGTAAATAACACCTCACATCAATGAACAATGAGTTGCACACAGCACACAGCCAAAGGCACAGTATAGGTCTACAGCGACCTATACTTCATTTACAGTGACATTTATGAAGTATGAAAAAAAGCATTCTAGTGATCTTAAAAAGAAATGAACTAAAAAAAAGAAAGCAACTTAAGGCTGAACAAACCAAAGATACTTTACTGAGCCATTCAGATGTGCTGTATCTATAGTGATATGGGACTGAGTAAAGATCTGATGGTACTGTAGGACAGAAAAACATACCTGGCATTCTGCACAACCATGACCTGACTGTGGGGATCCAGCATGCAGCAGAAACAGACAACAATCTATAAGGCATGTATTGCTGTGTGACCACGTGTGTGTGTGTGTGTGTGTGTCAATGTGTTTTGGTCTGTGTGTGTGTGTATGCCAGAGAGAGAAGCAGAGAAAATGAATGAGCAAAACAGTGTGGTGCGTGGCTTGCATGGTCCATGCAAAGGCTGCGTTTAAATTTATGAAATTCTTTGCAACTGTATGTGTGTGTATATGTGTGTGTATAAGTGTGTGTATGTGTGTGTATGTGTGTGTGTGTGCACAGATGCTTATGCAGGGGCCCATGCTTTCATGCCCTAGTGGAGCATAGCAATAGCGTTGCTGTAATCTGCAGGCTCAATACAGGTAAGGCTGTGATAGCTGGTCATAGGCCTAATACAAGCATACAACACACCACCAAATGCACATCTACACAATAACTGAGGACAGAGGAATTCTCAAGTTACATATAAACCAAACAGACATATTGATTTTTACTCTAATGGTTACATTATAACATAAAAGGCTTTTAAAGGGTTCTTTTGCTGATTGAGTGCTAATTGTAATTATATACAAGAATCCCATTAGCTGTTAAAGGCAATTTCACATAGTTAATAAAGTTTTAGCACTGGTCAGACATATATAGTGTAAAACGTTTGCATATACTCATGATAAAATGATGAAAAGGTAAGGAATAAAACACAATGGGATGTGCTGGTATTGGAAATGAATCAACGACAGAGTAGTGTGATGCAGGCCGTCATGAAGCAGAGTTACTGTTAATACCCTGAAGTTAATTATTTTCCAATAATAGCACACCCAAAAGTGCTTTATTTCACTTATACCACAGTGATTTGTCAACAATTAAAGTATTTATTAATTAAAAATTACCACATAATGTGTAATTTATTTGGGGTTTTTTTGTTACATTTTATCTATTTATAGTTGCATTTAATGTCCACAAAACAAGTTCCTGTTCTCTCTTAAGTTATAGCAGCTATAAATAGTCATTCCCTTACCAGTCCCACTTTTTCTAGAAGTTACTAAGACAAAAAATTCACTGCTGTTATAGAAAATGAATCACCACCTACTGACCAATCAGATTCCAACATTCAACTACACCATGGTAAGTTTTATATATATATATACATACACTATATACTCTCTCTCTCTCTCTCTCTCTCTCTATATATATATATATATATATATATATATACACACAGTATCTCACAAAAGTGAGTACACCCGTCACATTTTTGTAAATATTTGATTATATCTTTTCATGTGACAACACTG
>JANDJT010000092.1:16801828-16845144 GCA_024331685.1 Stegophilus panzeri | reverse complement strand
TTGAAACCCATAGAAAACCTGTGGGGTGAACTGAAGAGGAGAGTCCACCAGCGTGGACCTCGAAATGTGAAGGATCTAGAGAGATTCTGTATGGAGGAATAGTCTCAAATCCCTTGCCATGTATTTTCCAACCTCATCAGGCATTATAGGACAAGACTCAGAGCTGTTATCTTGGCAAAGGGAGGTAGCACAAATTATTGACTGAAAGGGTGCCCAAAATTGTTGCACACCTATATTAAACAAAGATATTTTTGATAAACCTGTGTTGTGTTTGCAATTGTTTGATATCCATGAGAGCAGAGTATTTTTGTGAATTAATTTAACAATTTGCCATCTGGAAAAAGGTACCAAAGCATTTGGGCCCTTACGGCCAGACTGTGTAACAGCTTCTTCCCCCAAGCCATCAGAGTCCTCAATACTCAGAGACTGGACTGACACACACGCACACACACACACACACACTCTCTGAACTGAACACCACCCCACTCCCATTGCAATATTTGCACATTCCTGCATTGACTCCTGCACTCCCATTGTAATATTTGCACATTCCTGCATTGACTCCTGCACTCCCATTGTAATATTTGCACATTCCTGCATTGACTCTGTTGCATTTTTGCTGCTACTGTAATAGAAAAATATAGCATTTAATTTATTGTCACTATTATACACTTTACCTAGCTGCTACCACAATAACTGCTATGCCCATATTTGGTATAAGCTAATCTGCTGAAGACTAAATCATAACATGTTATGTTCATATTTATACCATTTTTAAATTATATTGTTACTCCTTGGCACCTATCTTCTGCACTACCTATATATCAGACACTTCCACACTAAAACTGTGTACTGTTCAGTGCTACACTGTCACTTACTGTGCCAATTGTCCTGTTTTAGTAGTATTGTACTGTCCTGCGTTGTTAGCACATGTCTGCACATGCACTTTTGTCTAGAAAGTGTAGATCTTATTTTTTTCTGTGTCGTCTCATGTGGTTAGTGTGTTGTTATATGTAGCACCATGGTCCTGGGGAAACGCTGTTTTGTTTCACTGTGTACTGTACCAGCTGTACATGGTTGAAATGACAATAAAACCACTTGAACTTGAACTTGAACAAAAGATCAAAAGGTTAAATAATAAAGACAATATATCAAAGCCTTCTTTGCTCATTTTTACTAAGGTGCCGATATTAGTGGAGTGCATTGTATATTTTTAGAATGATTCAATGAACTCAAATGAAAAAAAGTTAAAACAATAGAGGAAATCAAATAATGTAAACTGACAGCATTAGCAATAATCAAGCATTAATTAAACACATGTATTACATAAGATTAGCATGATAAAAACATCCGAGAGTATTTCATTAGGATTTGAATGTCAAACCATAAATATTGAAAGTTTAAAATGTGTACTCACAGAGTAACCCTCAGAAAATTGGAAGTTGGTTGCTCTTTCTTCTGAAGTAGGACTCATAGGTTTTGGGTCAGACAGTGACCGCTGAATGGTCTTTGATCTTGGACTACCAGGAACCACTTTGGATGGATCTGCAGAACATATTTTCTGTGGGCTGTTGTCTCCACTTGATTTTTCATAGGAAACAAATTCAAGGGATTTACTAGGGGACATACAAGGAGATATTGGTGAATAAAGGACTTTGGGGGATTTGGGGGGAATGGGAGAAACCTGTAGACAGGAGTTATCTGTTTTGAGATGTGGCGACTGGCTTATTTCTAAAGGGGTAGGGCGTCTCTTAGGAGAGGAAGTTCTATCAGAGTTTGGAAAATCAACTCTAGTGTCCGTCTGCACAGTGTGTCCTCTAAGCGTTCCTAAGGAATCTGTCTGTACAGAAATTTCTGTAAGTGCCTGCACTGAAACTCCACAACTATCACCAGTACTGTATTTACCACCTCGTGGCCTACTACGTCTGCCACGAGTGGGAACTTCCCACTCATCCTGGTCTTCATCATCTGTTTGTACACAACTATCTACACTCTTCTTGGCAATCTTCTTTTTTCTTCCCGCAGAGTAGGCCTTTTCTGTATTGTCTTCTTCATCAGTCTGACAACCACTGTCCATCTTTTTGTCTGTCCCCACAATATGACCAAATGTCTGCTCATGGATCTCACCTGGATACATTTGTCTGTACTTTTGTTCCTCTAGTTGCTGCCTCAGCTGCTCTTGGAGCCTCTGAATCTGTTCCAACTGCTCCTGTTGCTGAGCATATGTCTCTTTTTGCATCATGAGGTGCGCTTGCCTCTCTTCCTCTTGTTGACACAGGATCTGCTGCTTCATGGACTGTAGCTCCTCTAGCTCTTTCTGAACTAGAAGTTGCTCCTGCTCCCGAAAGCGCTGGATCTCTTGCCTTTCCCATTCTAGTTCCTCAGCAAGACGTTGCTGTTTTATCTTCTCCAGCTCAAGAAGCTCACGTTCCATCTGATACTTTTCATCACCTGGAATCATGGGTGAGGAGAGAGCTTCTAGTGATGCTGCAATTGCCTCAAGTGAGGCATCTGTATAGTCCAGTGATGCTGCTGTGGTTATTTTTGGTGCTATCTCTGTTTGACCACTGGAGAAAATATCCTTAGAAACACTTATCTCCAGGTTCAAAGGCATGTCATCCTGCTCCTCTGCTGTGGTTACAGCAACAGTGGAAAGGAAACTATGTGATCTAGTGAGGGGTTGATATTGCAAATTTGATAATGATGGCATTGTGTCACTAGTATGCATGCTTGACAGGGAGTTGTATGTTGTACTGAAAATAGATCCAGGTTGGGTAGTTATAGCATATGTAGAAGGAACTGGTGCTGCTACAGAGGAGTAAACCACACCATTTGAGGATCTCAGAACACTAGAACTTCCAAAGTGAGTTCCAACAGCAGCTGTTATTCTGGCTTGGGAGTACTGTGGGATTGTAACTCCAGTAAATGCCCCTGTAGCTTTGCTTGAGTAGTCCACAGCTTCACCTGTTAAAAGTTCATATTGTACATAAGCTTACACCACATTTACACCAAGTTTGGTAAAGACAGAAAGCCAAGCCATGCCCAAGTTATGTAAAATGTAAAATGTTTTTTGCAAGATTTTGGGAAATGCAAAGCGCATACAGTGGCATACAGAGATATACACCTCAATATAAAAAATAAAATTAAAAAAAGGAAAATACAAGCATGCAAATAAAAATAAAAATAAAAAGATAAAATGGAGCACAATCTAAAATGCAGAAAAAAGTCTCAGATGGGAATGAGTAAAGGTAACTCAAAATGGCATCTCTGAGAACGATCTGCAACATCACACTGACCTGCTATAGATATTTTTCCAGATGTAAGATCTACAGCACCCTCCATTTCCCCGTTGTAGTCATACCTATTCTTACTCTTGTAAAGGAAGAGCCCAGCTTCTGCCAAATTTGTGTCAGACATGGAGGGCTTGATTCCACCAAATCCTCTCATGCCATAGGGAGAGCGATCATATTGGTAGTGGTCATCTCTGTAGCCAAAACGATCCTCTGGCAATGGAGCTGAGGGTTGCTGAGTGGCACAGCTACCAGCAAATGGAAGTTTGTACACTACATCACAACACACTGCCCGTCGTCCTGCTGTTAGGTCTACTGGCTTGCCATCATCCTCTGTGATCAGTGTTGTAACCACCTCTGAAGAGGACCCCTCTACAGACACCATAGTCTGTACTGGCTTAACAGTCGTGAGGTCAACTGCACCAGATACACAAGTTTCCAGATGAGGTGGAATACTTATGCTAACACCATTATTTGCAATTGTAGGGGCTGTTGTCACAGGAACAGAATGTATTTTGCCTAAAGTTGTGGAAAGATTGATTGGTTTTTCTGGCTGAGAATCAACAGGACGATAAATAATTTGGGACACAGGTTCAAAGGATTTAGCTGTTGTTAGTTGTAGAGGCATTGAAGTGGCCTGAGAAAGATTATTGTTGGCATATGCTATAGTAGCTGTACAAGTGAGGATGGTCATGCTGTCAGTTACCATAGCCACTGATGAAGTATCAGTACTCAAGTTCATTACAGACGACTGGACTGCACTTTGTTGCCTCAAATCAGCCAGGAAGGACTGCCGTTGTGACTCTGATGATGACAGATCTATACCTTTCACACATATCTCTACATCTGTCTTCGGAGCACGCAGATCAACAATCACTCCAGAATGATAAGCATGTCCATTCTGCACAGCTACTGGCTGGGATTTTATATCTCCTGTGACTGCTGGTGTCCCAGAGGCTCTTGGAGTTGGAGGTGGAGAAGGAGTTTTTCCATGCACAACAGACACTGTTGTTCTTTGGACTTCAGTAGTTACTACCTGGACATCAACATTGGGAATTACTGATGAGGGCTGTGAAGCTGAAATTGCCTCAATGACATGACTCATGCTTGAAATGATCTTTTCTGGATCACATATTTCTTGCTTTTCTATGGATTCTGTTATTTTTGTGAATTCTAATGGCACCCTATTTGTTTTTGGCTGTGGTGGCAGTTGAATTTGTGGTTGTGACTGAAAATCAAACTGTAAATGAGACTGTTTGCTAGGTGAAAAGGGACCAGAACTTATTTGGGCTTGGGTTGTCACGCCTTCTATGGGTGAACCAGGCTGGGATGGCAGGGTAATAACCACATAAGTATCATATAATGACTTCCCAAACCTAGGAGATGTAGGGGTTTTTATTGGTGATGTAGGCCCTGTTTTGATCTCAGATGCAGGACTCAGATTCAAAGCACCATCTTCAGTGCTTGTTGGGAGGATGCTTGGTCTTACTGGAGAATAAATGGAAGAAAGTGGTTGGGTACTTGACATGGGTTTTGGAGCTATGGGTGGCTTGACTGTCTCCCCTGGTCTGTGGCTGAATGTCAGGCCTGCAGGGATTGTGGATGGCTTTGGAGGGACAGGAGGAGGAACATGTGGCTTGTAATTTGGTGCCATAGGCTGTCTAATCTGTGCATTTGGACCTGTTGTTGGGATACCAACTGGAACTGTTCTTTGGGGAACCTGAGGTGGAATCTTTTTGGGATAAATAGCAGGCTTAGGTAGAGTAGGTGGTGGTAGGGGAGGGGGAGCAGGAATGTCTGTTTTTTCCTGAGACACACCTCTACGTAGAGCTGGCTTGGGAGGAACAGGTGGGGCAGTTGATATTACACTAGGTACTGTTGGAGCGTATTGTGGTACAGTGGGTAAAGGTGATGTAACTGGAACAGAGGGTCTAGAAACTACACTAGGAATCTGAGTAGGTAAAGCATCCACTTGAGTCAAAACTGAAGATTTTGACAAATCAACAACACCAGGCTGGTCTGTTGGTTCAGCCATGGGAGTCGGTGATGGCACTGGATGTGATGATGATTCTGCACTTGATAATATTGAATCCATTGCAGGCTCTGAAGCTGGCTTTGAAGCTGAAGGATCAGTTGTACTTTCCTGAGATGACTTGACAGCAAATGATGTTGACTCAGTCACTGCAGCATGTGTAGAAGTTGATGTAAAAACTGGAACCATTTCATCATCCTGATTTTGATCTACAGTGCTCTCTTCACCAGATTCCTCTTCACCTGAGGAACACTGAGTCACTGTCAGATCTGGTATAGGGAGAATTCTTCTTTGAAGAAAAGTATCTTTTTTTTCAGCTATAGTAACCTCTATGTCCAGTGCTCTGTCCCTCAAATCAGGAATTGTTTGTGTTGGGCTTGTGCCTGGTGTCAGGACTGCTCTCTGTTTTTTCATAAGTTCCTCATAGGCTTCCTCTGCATTTAACAGTGGTTTCCCATCCTTCCCAAATTGGCCAGAAGTGCTTGTGGGGAAGGTGTCTTGTCTTGTGTCAGGTGTGTCTCTGGCACAAGACAAGACACCATCTTCGGTTGTGTCTGTTGTGTGGAATTCTTTCATTGTTCTATCTTCTTTCAGCTGTTGATCTTTAAGCAACATCTCTTGCTTTATCTGCATCATGTCCTCATAGACTTCATCTGGTGATCTCAGTTTTCTTGCTTTTTCTGGTACAGAAATCTTATCTGGTTCTTTCTCTACATGTGTGTCTTCAACCAGGGACTCATAGGCATAATCTTCAATTAGCATGCCGCCATAAAGAGACTCTTTTCCAGGTGGAATATCCTCTATAGTTGGAGACTTTGTTCTGAGCATTATCTCCTCATAAGCATCATATGAAGCATTCAAAGGTTGTTTTTCTGATGTTTCCCTGGATTGCTTATTAGCATATTGTTCATCTGTTGGAGAATACAAAGAGACAGATGTTGGCAGATGATACACTTTTTGAACAGCAGCAATCTTCTCTGGAAGAATCTCAAAACCTTCTGGCTCAGATTCCATGCTTGGGGAGAAATCTGAACAGGAGGATCTACGGAATTCCTCCATCTCTGCTTCCTGCCGCTGCTCCTCTGTTGGAGAAGCATCTTCAATTGGTGAAAGGTTGCTTGGTGGAGTCTTTGGTCTTTCTCGACGTCTCTGTGCTCGTATTTCCTCTTTATCTTTCTTTGATTTCTTACTGGAATTCTTTTGTTTCTCCTGTTCTTTTAGGAGCTCTTCTTCCTCACGTAGCTCATCTTCTTCAGATGAATCTTCAATGGTGGGTAGCATTTGGCCTGGCTGCCGGTGCTTGGCTTTCCTATGCTGTTTGCCCTCACCACTGCTCTTAATATGGCTTGGACTGCTGCTATCACTGTCTTCATCAAAAGAAGATAGTGAGGTTGGAGATGTGCCTGGAGTAAAACTAGATGCATGTAGGCTTGAGGAGCCTTCCCCTCTAGACCTGTCATCAGGGGAATCTGTAAGGCTCTCAGGTTCACCATCATCTGAAGCCTGACGAACAGTGGCCCCAGTGTTGAGTTCAATTGTTTTGAAATGGCGAATACCAGCACCATTGTCTTCAATGGTCTGCTCCCTTTTACTTAGCTCCTCAATTTTAGCCACAGAAATGATACTTTTGAGGTCTACCTCATCCTCAGGGTTAATACTACTGTTTTTGACAAGACACTTTGCCTTGCTTAACTCATTCTTCTTAATGTCCTTCTTTACATCTTCTTCTAGTAGTATATTTTCTTGATCACTTATTTTTCCTTTAGTAAGGGCTTCCTCAACCGATGGTGATACATCCTCATGAGCACTTATTGCCACAATCTCTTTCTTTGCTGACCCTTCATTATCCCTTCCTATATCTTTTACTTCATTTAGTTCATTTTCTCTCTCAATGAGAGGTGAAGATTCACTCTCACTACTGTCCTCCAGAAAATTTTGTTTAAGCTCAGTTGGAACAAGCAGCTTTTTCCTCTCTTTTTTTGGGCCTAGAGCATCATTCTTTTCATCTTTTTGCCTATTTTCCTCTGAGTTGAGTTCTGGAGACTCCTCTGGGGACACCTCCAGTTGGCACTCGGTCCTGACTAACTCACTTTGTGATTGCTCTTTAGAGGATGTTGTTTGAGCTTCAAGTATTGGAAGAACAGTATTCTCTAACATGGACAAATCTGAAGGACTAGTAGGGCTGTACTCTTGACTGACTCTGTCTTTATTATTAGGTTCCTTCAGAAGCTCTTTGTCTTCCACAGGCCTAGCAGCATCTTCTCTTTTCTGCAAGAGAGAGGAAATTTACAGTTTACAGTGGAAACCAGAATACAGATTGATGATACAATAGTAGGTCTACAGCAAATCTAAATTTGTTTTTATCTAACATTTTTCTCTACTGAACCTTGCTCAGCAGTTACCTGTCCCAACTTCTCAATATATTTAGGTTTTATCAATGGCTTTGTCCCATCTTGATTTTTCTCTTGAGAGCCTGGAGATTGTATTATCCCATATGATTTGTCTTTGTCTCGTTTACTAGCAACAGGACATGGAGGGCTGGGTTTTACTACAGGATCTAAGGTATTTAAGGTACAGAATACTTTGTGCTTGTTAGATTGAGAGTTTGGGATTTCCTTAGTAGGATTTGAGCCAGGTTTTACTTTCTGTTCACCACTAACTATTTCATTTTCTTTATCAAGCACCGAGGAAAAGGAATCTACCTGTTGGGCTAGTGGAACAGACTGTTGCCCATTTGACTTAATTTTTCTTTTTAATGGTATGTCATCATTTACATCAACTGCAGGGAATGGAGGTTCTTGTGTTCTCTGGTCTGATAAAACAACCGGTATAGTAGACTGTTCTGGAGGGTTTCCTGAGGCTGTATCTAAGGTTTGTTTTATTTTTCTGTCTTGAGGCACAGGATTTTCTCTACTCTCAGGAAATTCCTGATCTCCTACTGCAGATAATGAATCATCCTTTTTAATCACACACTCATTTTCAGTCTTCACACTGTCACTGTTGGATGTCACTGTTTTTTCCTTTGAAACATTTTGCACTTTCTCAGCTTCAGTAAGAGAAGAAGAGGATATTTCTGATCTTGTGTCATTGTGCTCTAGCTTATCAGTTTTATCTACTTTCTCAGAGTGCTTCTTGTCATCTATACTTTCTACTCTTGAGGCCATTTCTTTTGAGGGTTCCACTACTGGTTGTGTATTCTCTGACGACATATCCTCTCTGTTGGGAACAGTCATTTGAGAAGCTAGACAAACCTCTTTTACTTGAGATATTGCTTTCTCGTTTGTGTACACATTGAGTGTAATCTTTTCTAGCTTAAAAACTGTAGGTTTAGGGATATGTTCATAATTCTTGTTTGAAGACTCTGGTTCAATTGTGTCTAACACTGGCTCCTTTTGTAGAACTTTTTCCGTTTTAGTATTGTCAATAATACCTGCTGAAAACTTTTCAAGTTCTTCTCCTCCAGTAAGACTAGCCTGATTCTGATATTTATTTTTTTCTCTTCTTATATGTTCTAGTTCTTTTTCCAGTGTCTCCTTGTTTTCTTTACAAGCAGTAAATTCAACAGTTACTTTAGGTATAAGGCATTCAACTGCTTGAGTTTGTGGTAAGTCCTCTGCTCCTTTTGCCTCACTCTCAGTAGCACACACATGAGCACCTTTTGTCCTTTCATGAATATTTTTATCAGTGCCGGGTAATATAGAGGATGTGCATGAAGTGACGTCCACTGTTTTTAGACATGTATTGTGTGATATTTGATCTAAAATGATCAAATTTAATTCAGATTTGATCCGCTCATTGGGAGGTGGGAAAGCAGGGTTGGCACATTCTGGTGTTTCAGCAGGAGGAGCTTGAGTTTCTTGTGTGCCATTGTGTGCTTTACCTTGTTCTAATGACTGTTCCTCAACCTTACTTTCTTTTCCTGACTGTTTCTCTTCCCCCTGATCAAAATATATCCCCTCTATTTTATTATTCTCAACTTCAGCACTAACCGAATATACAAATAGATTTTCAGAGGGAGACATATTCCCTGTTTTTATTCCTACCTCATACTCATTCTCTACAAATTCCCATTTTGTATTGTCTGCATGTTCAGAGGTATAAGCAAATGGGTGTTTTGCATCAGAACCACTGTTAGGCAAAATCTCATTTTTAACCTCATCTTTGCCACCAACTACCTGAACAGGGTGTATTGGTTTTTCTGGCGTGAAAGACCTTTCAAGAATGTTGGTTGAATCATGACCCATATTAACAACTTTTTCTTTTTCTGTCACCATTATTGGACTTACAACTAAATCTACCTTGGAGCCATTGTTATTATCTGGTATAGTTTCTGAACTAGTCTGCATATTGGCCAGTGATGCAAGCTCAGGAAAACATTTCTTAGTTGGCGTTTCAGATAGTGAAACCACCTCAGTACCATGATCACATGCCTGACAAGCGTTGTCACTGTTTACAGTTAAAGTGGTACCATTCTTGGCTTCATTAATGACTTTTAATTTTGCTTCGGTCACTTGTAATCTGTCGAACCTAATCTCGGCCTTGTTATCAAGTATTGTGGCCTCACTGGGGTATTTATCAGAACTTTCAAGTTTTTCTGCAATATTAGCATGATCAGAAGGTGAATCATTCTGTACTGGTTCATGCTGCTCAGGCTCACTTCCCCTTCCCTTTTTGTTCTGAGCCTTAGGCTCAGTTTGCTCTACTATTCCACACTGCTTGGCATCTGTCTCCGTAGCATCTGCTATATCTCTTGGTATAATGTCAGCAGGAGGGACAGCAGCTCTCATGGTTTGCTCAGGTGGCGTGGATTTCACTGTTGTGTTTTCATATGCAGTGTCAAGTGTTTGCTCTTTGTTTGGTTCAGGTACTACCTGTGTGCTCTCCACTACTGCCAGTTCCTCATCCTGTTTCACTGCAGCTGACTCTACTACACACTTAGCATCAGCTGTGGCTGAGTCATGCTCAGACTTGTCAGCTGGAGCCTGAGTTACACTAGGGGTCCGAATGAGCGCTTTGGTTGGGGAAGCAGTGACAGTAGGAGCAGGGGGTGAAGGTGTTGAGGAGACAGCTATGGCTGGGGAAGAGGGAGGGGTAGGCTGGGATTTAGCTGGCATCTTTGAAGAAGAAGGTGGAGGTGGCAAATCCCCAAGTTGTCCAGAGAGAGCCCTTTGGGTCTGGCAGTTCAGGCATAGCCACTCTTTCTGTAAGACAATAAGCAAACAAACAAATATGAGTATGATGGCTGATAAGATTATCATGAGGTATTTCACAAAATAAACACTTCGTTAACAGGTAAACTTTTGAGTTACAGCTAAGACATTAAATAAAGTGCATTTCATATTTCTGAGCTTTTTACAAATCTTAATGACAGTGTCATGATGCCATAAGGTTATTGTAGGGATGGGCAATTATGACAAAAATATCATTTTATGATCATCAGGGAATTCTTGGTTTCTATGATCATCTAGTTTTTCTACCAAAATGCCAGTAAAACAATTGTATGGCATTTGATGATACTTTTTAATATATTATTGAAATTAATATATTTAAAAAATAAACTATTTAACACTGAACAGGAAAGAAAATGAAAAAAAAAAAAAAGTTAACAGGTTACAACATATTCAGTACAAACTTCTTCCAATCAGACTTATAGCTTATTTAAAAAATTGCTCACGATATCCATGATATATTATGGAATGAAATATTATCATGATCATAATATAATGCAATACCAATATTTACATCATCATGGATTCCTTATTTCCTTCTGAAAAAAATCAACATCCAATCTACCACATATTGTGCTTGAAAACTACCACAGTGGACAGTTGACTGTTCTGGGGAGATCTTATAGCATAATGACTTAATGGCTGTATTTAAAGACAATTAAACCTGTCAGCAAACAGACTGCTGACTCAATAAAAGAGCTCCTGCCTGCAGTTGTCTATACAGTGCAGGATCTTTTCAGCTTGATTGAATCATTAGTTTACATTGGAACAAATGTTTTAAGTGATGCATTTCAGCATAGCATAATTAAGACAAACCTGTAACACAAGAGCAGTTCGTAATAAAAATGTACTACTCATAACACTCGACATTTCACGAATATTGTTATAGTACAAGCAAGGCACCAAGCAACAGCAACAAAAAAAATCATATTCAGAGTCGAAACAGAGCCGTTCTCCCATGAAACATCTCACTCCAGTGGCTTACGTAAATCCTGAGAGTTTGCTCTCTCACATTTGATTGCTGAAAAGATGAGCTGTGCTATGCTCAGCGTCTGTTATTCTCCACTGGTTTAGCTGTAGGGCTAAATCTAGATTGAGGAGGCCTGGGATTCCTGTGTCACAGCAGGGGTACTTGCAGAAACAAGTATATCACAGCCAATTCAGAGAAAAACAGCTCAAGTACTGGAACCAATACGAATGAATGAATCGGTCTTATTATATAAGACCAATTAATGTCAACATATTTTACACATGTACAGAGAACGCGAATAAAGTAAATGGGCTGGATATCGTTCCTTTTTGTTAGGGATGTAGTTTTAGGCTCGTCATTGAGCACAAGTAGCAACAGTCATCTCCAGAAAGTATAAGTGTAACTGAAGCTAATTAGCACTGAATCATAATAATAAGAGTTTCCCTGGGGACAAATCCTTTTTTGGGAGCCGAACTGAAGTCAGTGGTGACACAATATGATGCCTTAGTGAGTAATAAACAAGTTCGATATTTCAAATTAAGGAATTCTGACACTTCTCCCTTTTTTTTTTTTTGCAGTAATTCTGTGTTACCACAATTTCCCCACAATTCTTTTCACATGCTTTTGAGTAACTGCAAGTTCTTCAAAATGTAAACAAGATAGTCAAACCTTATTACAGACATCCAGACACAAAGTACATAGAAAGTAGTAAAATGACAGAAAAGTTGCTATCGTTTTACTTTACACAAATAACAGGTGGCTTTAAATATGATGCAGATTATATAACTAATATATTCAGTAATTCCCTGAAATTACCCTTTGACACTAAAGCAAAAACTAAAAAAGCAGCAATAATGACATAATTTGCATTGCAGTTAGTAACATTCCTTCTGTCTGTCTCTCGTTTCCTCTCTCTTTTGACAGACTAAGGCCAATAGTGTCTTTGATTACAGGAGGAATGCTGTAGATGTTTTATTTCCCATATTTAGCACTTGCTTGGCATGAGAGAATGAGAATTCTGAGAAAATGTAAGCAAGAAATAAAGAAGCACTTTAAATGGAATCGTTCAGGAAGTCAGCCATTCGGAGCAAACCTCTGAAGGGAATTTTCATTTCCATTTAGTGCATTTTGCTCTGTGAGCTGGAATCGACAGTCAATTTGGAATTAAATGGCTAGAAAATGACATCCTGAGCTATTGAACACAAATATAAGAAGGACAGAATTCAGGGAGTTATTATCTCAAAAGGAGCACAGGGAGCAAAATGATCGTATCATGAAACAAACATAGAGCTTGAAGACCATATCAGCACAAGAAATGTGTGCATGCAGTTTCTTAGGTGGTGGTATTCTTAGTTGTTTGACAGGAGTGGAAAGGGCGGATGTGTTCACTCCCAGGGAGAGCTTCTTGTCAAAAGAAGAAATGGGAACAAGTGTGTGTGTGCGTGTTTGTGTGTGTGTGTGTGTGCGTGTGTGTGTGAAGTCTGGCAGTAAATGTGGGAATAGGAGCTAAATTTACCCTCTTGTGTGGCACTCTGGCTGGCTTCTGCTCACCAATGCATTCACTATGGATCACAAACTCTGTTCTCTTTTCTGTTGTGGTGAACTAAATATATTGGAATGATTTGCTATATATTTCTATTTTTAGAATAATTAATAATTCCTTAGATTTATAGAGCACTTTTCTAGGCACTCAAAGCGCTTTACGTTGTATGGGGGGGAAATACAACCACCACCAGTGTGTAGCATGCGACATCAGCCATAGTGTGCCAGAACGAGAGGAGAGAGTGTTGTAGACAATTCAGAGATGGAGATTATTAGGGAAGGGCCATGATAGAGAAGGGCCAATGGGGAAATTTCACCAGGACACCGGGGTTAAACCCATAACTCCTTTACGAGAAGTGTCCTGGGATTTTTAAACGACCACAGAGAATCAGGACCTCGGTTTAACGTCTCATCCGAAAGACGGTGCTGTTTTTACAGTATAGTGTCTCCGTCACTATACTGGGGCATTAGGCTTCACACAGACCACAGGGTGAGCGCCCCCTGCCAGCCTCACTAATAATACTTCCAGCAGCATCCTTAATTTTCCCAGGAGGTCTCCCATCCAGGTACTGGCCAGGCTCAAACCTGCTTAGCATCAGTGGGAAACCAGGAGAGAGCTGTAGGGAGATATGTATCTGAAATACCAAAGCACTGTTGAATTTTTCAAACTGATTGGTCTGAAGGTGTTGATTAATTTTCTATAACAGCAGCTTGGACAGTAGTTCTAGGTGCAAGGTTTATATTAAATGCACTCATTCTAGTACATTTTTATTTCTATAGTAACAACAGTCAGGGACCTGTATGCAATATACTCCACATCCACAAATACTTATTGATATAGTTTAAGTTTTCTGTAAGGAGGTGCCAACTCCGGTGTCAGCTCTTTGTATCAGAGGTAAAGCCTCTGATACTTGAAGTTTTTGCTTGTTCTGAAGACAAGACAAGCTTCATTGTTTTGCCTTTAGTGTCTGTTGCTGCTATAACGAGTGATGACATATGCTAACTTGTTTCGTGGATTTTACACAGCATTAAACATAACTATAAGCAGATAAAATGAAGATAAAATAGAATGACATCTTGTGCTTTAATAAACACAACATTATTATTGTTGACAAATGGCTGTGGTATACGAGGACACTTTGGGACATGCTAGTATAGGAAAAGAATCAACTTCGGGGTGGTAACCTTAACTTCACTTCACACCAGGTCGCTGTCAGGATGGTCGTTGATTGTTTTCTGATAACAACATGCCCATAAATATAAAACTTTTTCTCTCACATGCTTACGTACCCCATCAACTACCAAGATACACATTATGTCACAGCTAACCTCAAGGCCTCAATTTGAAAACTCAAGACACCCACACACACACACATCGAGAGAGAGAGACAGAGAGAGACAGAGAGAGAGAGAGAGAGAGAGCGAGTGAGAGCGAGAGAAAGTGAGATTAAAAGCCATGTTTCAGGTTTCTTCCCCCAGGTGGCTGAGGCGGGCGAACAGGTGAAATGGTGAACAGGTGTTAGAGGCCACTTCGGCTGTGTTGTTGTTCTTGTGAAAAGAGCTTTGTTCTTATTTCATGTCCTGCATTAGGCTTTTCAGTAGCATCATTCTTTTGTTTCATTATACTTTTTTGTTGAATCCAGATTACGCATGTTTAACTTCTTATACTGGGTCACCATCCAGTAACTATATTGAAAGCAATATGAAATAATTAGGATAATATTAAATTACAAACGTGTGAAATGGACGTGTGGAACTATCCACAGATGTTGCATTCCAGTTGGTTTCTGGGTGAAGTTGTGGATGTTTTTACAGTTTGTCTACAACATCCATCCAACCATCAATTTTCTGTATTGCTACGCAGGGTCGCGGGGAGTTTGGATCTCAGGGAACTTGGGGCACAAGGTTGGGGACACCTTGTACGGGGTGCCAACCCATCATAGGGCACAGTCTCACACAAACTGTACTCACGCCCATTCACACACTACGAACAATTAAGCAATGCGAATCAGTCTACAGCACATGTCTTTGGACTGGCAGAGGAAACCGGAGTACCCAGACCATGGGGAGAACATGCAAACTTTGCGCACACAGGGCGGAGGCATGTCTATACATTTCATGTTTATTTCTGATTAAAACCATTAAAAATATTACAGAAGTTAACATTATCAAGAAACACAAAAGAATTGTATCCCCTTTGGCAGGCTGTAGGTAATTTACATGACTATGCCTTAACAAAATAAAAAAAAAACAAAACACTGTTATAGGAGTGTTGATGTGTGTTGTTATAGGAAAATAATTAATGACTGTGTGGTGTGATTTTCTTATAAGAGCACATTTTAAAGTCTTTTATTCCTCTTATACCACAGCAATGTGCCAACACTAACAATTTAGAATTTAATAAAGAATGAAACATTTTTTAATCCATTTATAGGAATAGTCCATTGTTGTGGAATATCCATGATATAAGCAGTAACTTCCTCACTAGTCCCTCTTTCTTCTCTCTCTTAAAGTTAATAAGACAAGAAATTGCAGCTTGTCAGGTTACAGAGAAACTGCAAAGTCCTCTGTCTGGAATATTTTCCCATGTTGGAAAAGTAAAGTTATAGCTTTACTGTAAAGCACAGAGACTTCAGATTCCTTCCAAAAATGCTAAATAAACATGTATTCACAAAACATTTCACCATATCAGGGGGCAGTAGTGTTTTAGCGCTTAAGGCTCTGGGTTACTGATCGGAAGGTCGGGGGTTCAAGCTCCAGCTGTTGGGCCCTTGAGCAAGGCCCTTAACCCTCTCTGCTCCAGGGGCGCTGTATCATGGCTGACCCTGCACTCTAACCCCAGCTTCCTGACATGCTGGGGTATGCGAAGGAAAGATTTCACTGTACATATGTATATGTGATCAGTAAAGACTCATTATCATTATCATATCAACAATTGCACATACTTATTAAATCCATGCAACGTCTGACATATACAAGTCCATGTTGAAATTGTTACCATAGAAACGATAATGTATTAGAACAAGCACATTAATATAAATCTGTTACTTGCATTGAAACCAGAATGACTGTCAGAGCTGCTGTTAGAGAAAATTTATCAATACCTTGATAACAGAATGGAAGAAAAAAAATTGATAGAGCAACAAAAAGGCAAATTAAATAGCACTAGCAAAATCTGTAAAAACTCTGAAATTGTTGTTGTTTTCATGATTTTAAAGTAATGGTGTGTAATTTTTGCTCTTAAAAAATGACTCGGTTTAGTCCATGACAGCCTGTCATGTCCTTTTTTTTTTTTGCCAACCCTTCCATCTTCGATTTAATCTTTTATTTTTCTCCAGTCCCCCACACTTTTCTCTTCACTTGTCACATCCGCTCCCCCTCCTGTCTTCCTCTCCTTATTATCAATCCGCAGTAGGTCTCAGTGAGGCAGCAACTTCCTGTTAGAATATGTTTGGCACCACAGTGATTTCCTGGTGGGAGAGTGTGTTGAGGGGGGCACTTGATGCTTGACTGGATAAATCACTGACAACTCTCTACAAGCATAGAGTTTTTGTAGATCTGAGCCAGTACTGTTATGGATCTTCAATTTGGCAGAATTCACAGAATCATAATCAAAATTCACAGAATCATACAATTAAACTAGTGTACTAAAAAAAAACACCTCAGAAAGACAATTTATCATCACTGTAAGTCAAGATGCAGTATAACACAATTTGGGAAAAAGTCTCTCTCTCTCTCTCTCTCTCTCTCTCTCTCATACACACACACCTAAAATAATATGGCTGCTTTCAAAACATCAGACAAAGGATGACATATGGTGGGCAGGAGTGTGTCAGGCCTCAGAGTGGCTTTTGAGCATAAATAAAACACACACAGTCTCACTGACACTGACTATATTTACACATAATAAAAGCCCGGCAACACAAAGATTCCCACAACACAAACTCCCACAATGCCCAGTGTTCATGCATGCACAGACACATGTACACACGTGGCAGATAAAATAAAATAGTAAAGTAGTGCTATTAATGATTGATATAGACCTAAGATGCATTTTTAAAATGGCTTATTGTGTACTATAAAACCATATACTACAGTATTTCTTTGAACTGTCTGTTCTAATTATTCAGAAGGTGTAGATTAATTTTCTCTAACAGCAGCTCTGTTGACAAAAGTAGCCCAGTGGTCAATAAAACCAGCAGAATACCAAACCTCTAAATCTGCCTATACACCACTTTATACCACCACACAAGGCCAACATCATGATTAGTATTCTATATTGCTTCTATATTTAGCTTACATATTGTCTTAAATAAAGAATAGCTCTGAGATTGCATAGACCAAATTACTGGCATACAATATAACACATTCAGAAAGGAACATTCATAGCTAATGCTGAGAATGGGATCGAAAGAGGAGTGTTGAGAAGAGACTTGAGAAGAGTGTTGAATTTTTTTTTTGAGGTTTTCAGGGAAAGTGTGATGATCTTGGGGTCAGTTTGGAATAGGATTTAATTTTATACAGCAGTAAATGACTTGAAAGTAGATTTTATTATGTTTTAATATATATGACATGAGTTGCATCAAAAGTAGGTCAATTCTGTGGGAATACTACGAACCTGTCAACACCGATGACATTTTTGCTTAATGTGTTGGCCATTTTGATAAATTTAGACCGCAGTGCCCTTTGGTGACTCCAACAACCTTCCACACATGATAATATAGCACTACATAAATGTATTGTTCAATCTGAACACCCTACTTGCACTAAAAGTGCACAAAGTACACCAGTGGAAATGCAGCTCTAGTTCAAGGGCCAGAAATAGGGCTAACACCAGAGACAGATGGACTGAACAAACATAATTTGTTTACCAGACAGATGGGCAGATAGCCATGGCAATAGACATGGTGATTGGACAGTTACAGAAAGAGACGTTCACAAATGTGTGTACACATTACATAAAGTCACCAAACAGACAGAAGGAGAAACTTGACTGTAGCTATGGGAACGAAGCTCACGCATTCAGACAGACAGAACAGCTCCTGAGCAGCTCGAGAAAGAAAAACAGGTTAAAGTCTCAGCACACTAGCACAGTATCAGGAAGACAAACAAATGTGGAATATCGACTATTTTCACATTCATTATTATGTCCCATGACGTGTTCATTTAATTCTAGAAGATTTGTAATGATTTCAGTACAACTGTCTGTAATAAGTGTTTGCACCGAAATTGTCCAGGACAGATGTGCTTCTCTCTCTGTGAGCAGGTGCTACTGTATCTACTTTACCACAATGCTTTGTGGTAGGATTGGGTTATATGATGCTATAATACTGAAATGGCTATTTATACCACAACGTTGTTGAATTCGTGATTCCGACATATCAGAAAGTCATGATTTTTCTATCATTTTCCATAAGAGCAGACAGTAATTCTGGCTGCAAGGCAAATCACTGCTTTATAATCAATGCACTTTTTCTAATAAATGATCATTTCTATAGTACTAGGGACATGTATGGTGGATGCGCCACATAAACAGATTTAACATTGTGTGTAATTGTTGATATTGTGCCCAATATGGTAAAAACAAAGTACAAAGTAAAATGACTTTTGTATATCAATCTTATTAAATGGTAAATGGTGCACTTATATAGCACTTTTATCCAAAGCGCTTTACAATGTGTCTCATTCACCCATTCACACACACACACACCAATGGTAGCAGAGCTGCCATGCAAGGCGCTAACTTGCCATCAGGAGCAACTTGGGGTTCAGTGTCTTGCCCAAGGACACTTCGGCATGTGGAGTCATGTGGGCAGGGAATCGAACCGCCGACCCTACGATTAGTGGACAACCCGCTCTACCTCGCTATTATAGCCTAAAATAGCCTAGTGGCAGAGGTTAGTTTGGTTAAAATACAAAGCATTCAAGTGAAAATTGGATATGTTGCTATGTTTGATTTGTAATATATGCTTGTGACAGAACACTGATATTCAACACATAAAATATGCTGCAAATAACCTACACGCAAACATTTATTCTATGAGACTGGGTTGTCAGCAATGTGAAACAAAATTTTAAATGGATTCAAATATGAGGTATTGTTCTGTAATAAAGAAAATTGCTAACATTGGCAAATTGCTGTAGTACAGGAGGAATAAAATACCTCGAGCTGTGCTGTTATTGGAGAATAATCAACTTCGAGGTCGTAATAACGACTCAGTAAAACTGTAAAATAAATACAATTACTTTGTGGATCCTGTATTTAATGTTTTGTCTTTAATGGCCCACATATCCAGAACACATCATGCTACTGCAACAATCTAGGTCTGTTCCTTGCATCCCGCATGTCAGTTTAGCCAGCTCTTGAGTAAATAAAAATGCCTGTCCAAAGCATGTTTGACTCACTTCCTGTAGCTGAATCAGGATATCACTCCTCTCTCAGACTGGTTTTTTTAGTTCACACCAGAGTGTGTTCACAACTGCTTCTAACAAACCACACAGAGTGGGTAAATGCACAAGTGTTTGATTCAGACTGACTAAACACTCCATATGCAAGAGTGCCCATAGAGAAGCAGGCTGCCCTGAGCAGGAGGCGGATGGGTCACAGTGGATGGGAATGTGGGTGGAACCATAGAGGATGGAAGCATCACAACAGAGAAAGACGTACACATAGAAGAAAGGCACAGTGGCTGAAGTGAATTGCTGTGAATGCAGGCAAAGCTGTGCATGACTGGTGTGCACTGTAAAAAAAAAAAAAGCACAGAGTACTTTCAGAGTACTTACTGTACCTAATATTTATAGTTTTCATTCTGCAATGCACTGTATTTTTAAATCTAGTGCAAAACTACAGTATTGTGCAAGTCTTGCACATGCAAAGAAATGCTGTACAGCAAAGAGTAAATTTTTTTTTTTTTTAAATACTGTAAAGAGCAGTAAACAGTAATAAATTAAGCAAAGTCAATATTTGGTGTAACAAAAAAATAAAAATAAAAATAAAAAGAGTAGTCTCAGGTACAGTTAGTGCAGTTTTATAAGGAAATGAGCTCTAAGTTTTATTGAGCATGTTACAGAACCAGACACGGTTCTTCTGGAGACTTTGACTGTCGCACTCGCTTCTTATTTTTGCAGCAAAACCCAGCAGAATTCATTGTGTTCTTTCTCTGAAAAGTGTCTCTTACGTAATACGCTGCTTTCTTTACTGACATACAAACATTTTTCTGTAACATTTAATTTTGTGTTGATAAACTAAAATGTTTTTTTGTACTGACTCAATAATGTGGAAGTCATAAAATAAAAATCTATAACAAAGTTTGTACTAAAAAAATAGGGTGCCTAAGACATTTGCACAGTACTGTATATTTTTCATTTTATATGACAGACTACATATGGCTAACAATATATTACCATAAAAATCAAGTTTCACAACTGAACTGCAGTCTTAACTCTGTATTGCTAAATTTACAATTTAAACACATTTGAAAACATAAAAATCCTAACAAAAGAATCTAACAGAAGAAGTTTTCAAGTAGCTAGCAAACAGTTACTACTAAGTAGTAGAACTTTTTGTCAGCAGGACCCAGCTATAATCTAGTTACGTAAACCCTACCTCTTACCTCCTTGATTACAGTCTATAGGTGAAGAATATAACAACAGTCCAGCTCATAATTAGTCAAAACATACAGATTTTGATAGATATCTGGTTATGTTTTGTATTTTAATTAGTATTTATGTAAGTAGCTACTGCTATCTGTATGTATTACCTATTTAAACTAGCAAAGAATGTATTAGGTATCAAATATTAGATAGCTAGTACGTATCCTGGGTTCCTAATATTATTGACACTATCAAGTCAGGAAAAAAAAGATTGAAAAAAAAAAAAAAAAGTCAATAGAGATGAGGGTCCTTGTAGAAATTAAACAAATTCTTTAGTGTGAGTTTAGGTATAAGAGAATGGCAGAGATGCAACACATCAGGTGGCCTGGTCCCGATTCAAAGCCAGGAGCAGATGGCTAACACACCCTGGGAGAGGGATCTAAATATTGGTCCAGCTCTACGTGGGACTGCTGCGAAATCAACACTCCAATGCATGGTAGCAATGACACCTGATTTGCTCACTGGTCACTAGTGAGTGAGGCTTTTTTGGTCAAAAAAGAAAAACTAATGCATACAGAGAGTTGTGGTGGCTAAGCGGTTAAGGCTTTGAGTTACAGAAGAGAGGGTTATGTATTTAAATCCCAGCATCACCAAACTTCCATGGTTGGATTGTTGAGCAAGACTGTTAACCTTAGGCTCAATTGTATCCTGCATCAGCCAAAAAAGCAAATGTACTTGATTATGTGTTATTTTATCCTATGTAAGATATTCCAGTACTTTTAGAGTAACCCAGGTTGCCAGTACTTTTAGGCAACCCAGGTTGCCAGTTAATTACTGTACAATTGACAGCGTTTTTACAGTGTAGTGTGAATGTAGGTTAAGTCTGCAGATATAGAATTGAATGCAAATTGTATAAGTGCAGTAGTTGAAAAAGCAAGCACTGTTTATCTGAGAGAGACCAGCACACAGTGCTCTCCTGTTATGCAACGGCTGTCTAAACAGCGTTTCATAACTGACTACTATGGGGGACATGGCAGTGTTGCTATGCACTGTCGCCATGGAGGAGCAGCAGCAGTGAAGGCATGCATTTGGCACATGCTCCCTCCATCAAGGGGGCGAGGCAGTAAAATGTGTCTGAACAGGCCATTAGGGTGCTCAGCCTTCCACAAGTGCACAGCCTATTCAGCTAAGGGAGCATCTCAAAACATTTAGCTCAAAGCTCACAGTATATACGTAGTTAAAATGGTGAGTGATGAGTATAAATAAGGTCGTTATCTCAGAATAAAGGCAAACGTTCAAATGTGCTTATTCTGTAATCAGATATCAACAGAGTGGATAAAAAGGAGAAAAGGCTTTTTGAGGAATTGCAGTCCTATTAAGGGAAAACCCCAGAGGAGAGGAAGAGTGGTGCCTCTGGATAGACAGAGTGAGGAGAATGAGACAAAAGGGGAAAGCATATGGGACTAAAGGTAAATCTTGTCATCAGTATAAAACAAATATGGACAGATTAAGAAATGTTCCGATCTCACAAAACCTTTAGGCATTCTGCTACATTTTAAATCCTGTTAGCAAGAAAGGATTACACACAAACACATACACAGAGACATATGCACACACAGACTCTTCATAACACACAAACGGATGTTTTTGGCTTGTGTGCACTCACATTATTGCAACAATTTTCAGCAAGATGTTTTGACAGCTGTAAGATAATATGCTGATTGCCCAGTCCACACCATTGCCAATTATCCAATTTAAAAAGCCCCCTTGCCTCAGGCAAAGCACATCACAAACAATTCACATACACAATCAGTTCAGAGAAGCACTCAACCAGGGGAGGAGGGGGTATGTCTAAAATGATGATCAGTCTGTTCCTATAATTAACAATGCTATAACACTGTGTTCCATACTAAAAGCCAGCAATTGTGTAAGGGAATGTTCCAGTCTTTTTATTTAAATGGAAGCTTATTGGAACTGACATTTAGCTTCACCCTCACCACAAACCTTCACTACATTATGTCACATGATGAAATTAAGATGGCACACATTACGACCTAACCCCCCCCCCCACTGAAAGCAGTGGTAGCAGACAAAAGGAATCACACCACAGTATTGGCCATGTGAGGTATTGCAGGATGGTCATGCTTAGGGCTAATCTGATTAGCACACCTGAAATAGTTTAGCAGGATTACAAGAAGGAAGCCTGACCAACAGGATGCTCAAAATCCCAGTACACACTAATACAATAAGCACTATCCTATGTGCATTGTGACTTCATGTTTCAATGAAAAGTATGGAGCATGGGTGGAGCTTCTTAAAAGGTTATATGACCCCAATCATATAACCTTATATGACCCCAATCTAAAAAATAAAACTGAAGTGTGTCTAAGTTATACGCGTCACAGACTTTCTTTCAGAAAAGTAAATCTGCATGGAGAAGATGGCAAAAAAAAAACAACCCCTTGGTACATATGAGTATTCTTAAGGCACTGTTTATCTAACAGTTTACCACTACCAGGGCTCAGCCTATTGGTAATATTGGTGCAATGAAGTTGACTACCATCTGTTCAGGCAGCTATACTCTTACAAAAAGTTTCCATCCATCCCCCTTAAGCGTTCTTTAGTTTGTCCCTCTGGGTAAGCTCTTAAAGACTCTTCAACATAGTGCTTCTCTGTCAAGTGTTTCCATGCAAAATGTCTTTAGAGATCAAAGAACCCTTAACTATGCAAAGAACCCCAGGGGAACTTTTCCTTTCTAAAATGGTATTTATTTCTTTATGCATTGTCAGTCTTTGGCAAAATGAAAGCTAATGGGTAGTCTCATGATCTCATGAGAAATTTGAGCAAATTTGACCAAACAGCTGTTGTTGTATTATTGTAAGTAAACATACCAATAGTAGCCCCACCCCTCTAACATTTTATACAACTTGATTTGTGTAAACTGTTAGGAATTTGCTAGTGAAATACCATTGTAAATAAAGAGCATACCACTTACCTCTGAGAGATGTGGCATGGGATTGAAACCACAAAGGCTGCACACAGTTTTCTGGCAATCTGTACAGGTGCTGTAATTGGGAACCTCTCCTGATCCCATGTTCAGTTCCACTTTACACAGTGGACAGTTGGATGTGGTCTGAGGCTCTTCTGTTTTTGCAGAATATGAGATGGTTTTATCTGCTAGGACCTGTCCATCAGTGGACCCAGGTTTGGGAGAAGGAGACTCTTTGGAATAGACTGGTGGGGTGTCTGGGGGGGATTCAGAATCTGGAGGAGAGCCTGGAGGAGATTTTGCTCCAGAGTCAATGGGGGAGTCAGGCAGTGATCCTGGAGGAGACTTTGGTTCTTCCCCAGTAATGAGGTTGGTGGCTGAGCTAAGGATTGATGAACCAAACCCAAACATCTTTGCAGACACACCCTCAGTTGCCTGAGAAGTGGCCTCGGGTGGTTTGGATGTTTCACTCAGTCCGCTAAACCCACTAAAAAGCTTCCCAGTAACCGAGTCACTCGCCTGTGCTGCAGTGCCACCTTGTGGTTTGGATGAGCTGCCAAAACCACTGAACAATTTCCCTGTAACTGACTCTGTAGGGGGTTTTGTCATGTCTGTCAACCCTCCTAGGCCAAAGCCTCCAAAAAAGCCACCTCCCTCCTGCTTCTGGGTGGTTTTTGCAGGAGAAGGTTGAGGGCTGCCCATTGGACTCTGTTCAGCTTTCTGAAGTGGAGGTGGCTGCTGTCCACGGTTTAGTCCAGGTTGAGCTTCCTCCAGCCCTTTAGGGGTTTTCTGCTGTGCCGCTGGACCAGGAGTTGTCTGTTTGGGAGTCGGCGGAGGAGTGGCTCCTTTTCCTTTATCTGACATGCTTTGCTGTTTGGTCAGCATTGGAGGCTTCTTCCCGGGTTCATCCTTTGAGGGCAACCCAGCTGGTTGTTCCTTCCTCTGTGGGGATGGAGGGGCCGAGCCCTGCTTGGGAGGCTGTTTCATCATTGGAGGGCCAGGAGGTTCCATGCCCCCCATTGCCCGTTGCATTTGGCAGTTTAGACATAGCCACTCTTTCCCCTTGAGGAAAAAAAACAGAAACAGTAACAGATAAGGGAAACTGAAAACATACAAGAAATAAAACACATACACTACAACCATAAGCAATTTTATGAGCAGAGCCTGTTTAAATTTCCCCTCATTAAAATATAATGCACAGAAGATTGCATTTCCAATTGGTGGATTGGAGCTCATTAGACCAGAGGTCAGGTATTCATAGAGCTAATAGTGTGTCATTCTAGATGAGGTGCAATATAACAGTGTAAACGTATTAACATTATCAAGATCCTATTTGTATGGATTCAAAATGTCAGGGTATACATGACGTGTCATAATATCTGCTTATAAGAACATCATGCATACTAAAGTTCTAATACACAAGGCCTGGTTTAGTATCTGTGCTGCATGTTATGAGGCATCCTGTCATACATGTTTGGTTTCTCAAATGGAATTTCATTCACATTTAAAAGACGTCTAAATTCTTACATCATTTAAACATGAAATGACCCGACACAGTGCTTTATTATGTGTTATATACACTAATAAACACTGGAGTACAAATTGATGCATTATGATGCATTATAAACTGCAGTATAGACTCTACTAGAGCCTCTGTTATTGCACACACAAAAATTGGTGACTACAGTGTTCCTTTGAACAGATATTATAATATATTATGTAACTTGATGTTATGATGTCCCACTGTAATCCATTATTAAGTGTCATGCACCTGAGTTTTCTTGATATTAATGCTTTATATTGGAGTTTATGGTTGGCATAATGGAAATAATAATAATAATAATAATAATAATAATAATAATAATAATAATAATAAATTCTTAAGAAGTCACTTAGTCATTCACTCTTTCAGAAATCACTTTACTTTATACTTTATACACTTTATACTGGGAACATCCTGAATCAGACACCGGTTCATGGTATGGTTTATAGAAAGCGATTGAGCCTATTATTCACTCTTTGAAATATCGAAGTAGTATTCATATTCATATTCATATATTTATTCAGTCTACAGATGCTATACTGTAGACAATGGAATACATCTGTTAATATATATATATATTGACAATGTTATTTCAGATCACTTGATACAGAATAGATTTCTACCAGAATAAATACAAAAAAAATTATTGGAAAATAAGTGCTTTAGAATAATTGTCTTAATTGCATACTGCATTTCCTGTAAGGATGATGTGAATCACCTCGGTAATCTTCCCCCATAGCCCATATGGTCACTTTCACCTGAGGCTAATTGAGAACGATACAGGTTGCAGCTTCACCAAGCCTGGTAAGCATCATTCATAATCAAACCTATGCTTTAAATATAATAACAGCCAGAGATATATTTGGACATTTGGTTTTTAGTAGAAAACATTTTCCTTTTTATTTAATCATTGTAATGCTATGCAAATCCATTATCACAAGAGGTAGACATTTCCATTATGCCAACCATAAGATAAAGCATTAATATTAAGAAAACTCACATTTTTATTAGAATAAAATTCTCAATGAACATCTTCCTATTCTTCCTATTCTTAAAAAGTCATTATCTAATTGTCTCTGCAGTATATTATACTATTAATAATCTCCACCTTGGTGTCTTGATGTATTTATGTGAGTGGTATGGTGAAATCTTACCTCTGAGTCAGGAGGGCTAAATCCGCACAGACTGCACACCTGTTGTTTGCATTCTGTGCAGGTGCTGTAGTTGGGTGGCTGGTTCTTGGCCTGCAAGTTTAGCTCAGTGGATTTACATAGAGGACACAGCAGTCCACCAGGCTTTGCAGTCCCACCAGGCTGAGGTGCGGCTTTGGCTGGGCCTTGCTGTGGCCCACTAGGTTTGCCTGATCCTCCTGTATCTGTTTTAGCAGGACCTTGTTGCTGAGGCCCAGAGTCTTTAGGTTTAGGTCCTTGCTGTTGAGGCCCAGGTCCAGGACTAGGCCCAGCAGGCTTTCCTCCAGGCCCCTGTGGTATAGCTCCTTGTCTCTGCCCTGGCTGTCCTTGTCCTTTGGATGGACCCTGCTGTGGGCCAGGGGGTTTTGGTCCTTGTTTGGCTGTGTCCTCCTCATCATCACCAAAAAGGCTGAATTTGGGGATGCTGGCAGAGGAGACAGCTGAAGAAACCCCACTCAGAAAGGACGAGGAAAACATGCCGGTGCGAGGCTGCTCAGGGTCTTTGGGTTCTTGCCGAAAGCGGGACTCAAGAAGGCTGAGGGAGGAAGGACTGCGGCCTGGCTTTGGCTTGGGAGGTGGACCTTCTCCGAATGCGTCTACTGTTCGACTCTTACTGAGGCCCCCAGAACCTCTTCCTCCAGATGGCTGTTGCTCTGAATACCTGTAAAGTAAAAAATGAATGGGTGAATTGATCTTCATTAGTAAGAATTGAGATTGGCGGTCTATGGCACAGATTACATAACATAACTAAAATCTTTAAAACAACTTTAGGCCTAAAGTGAATAAATGATCCAGACTTATTGATTACTGATGGCAGACCATATGAGCCAATATCTGAATTCAGACACTGCAGGAGAAAGCAAAGTGACATCCACTGAATATAAAAGCTTTGCTTGGTGAAAATATTCAACATTATCAAACCAAACAAACAAAGGCTTAAATCATCATCTAGCAATTACTTACATAGGTACATGTATGGTGAAACAGAACTGCCATAGAAACAGGAACTAACTTGTTTTGCAGACATTGCACAACATCAAATGTAACCATAAATGGATAACAAGTTATCCAGCCATCCATCCATCCATCCATTTTCTGTACCGCTTATCCTGCACAGGGTCACGGAGCCTATTCCAGGGAACTCTGGGCACAAGGCAGGGGGACATCCTGGACATCTCAGGGCACAATTGCACACACATTCATACACTACGGACAATTTGGACCGTGCCCCCAATAACAATCAACAGCAACTCTGCTGTGCAACTCTACATTCCATCATTATTTTCCTATAACAGCACACCCCATAGTGGTTTATTTCTTACCTATCATTGGCTCCAATGTATAGCACCATACACTGTAATAAAAACCTTAGCAGGAAGGTTGTATAAAACTATTTAAACATGTGTCTGGTGATTAGATCAGCAGTTGGATGGTCTTAACTGTCACTTCTAATCAATACATACTTTATTCTGATCAATACTTTATTCGAGCACAGTCAGATGCACTCTTAATGCACTTATATGCATCATTTCACTCACCAAGAATGATAGTGTGATCTGAATCTACATTGATCTTTGAAAAATATGCTGCATGGCACTGTCTACTGTATGATATTGATGCTTTCTCACTTTGCCAGAAAACCACTCATGGAGATGATTTTGTACCAAAAATATCTGCAAACAAAATATTGCATTACACCTTGCAATCTACAAATAGATGCTGCAAACACAAACGATACTAAGTCAAACTTATATGCACCTTAAATGTCTAAATGTCCAATGGAATTCAGAGTACGGATGCTAAGAGTGGCTTGGAATGATGGGTTGCTGTTGGAATTGATTAGAGATACTTTTAAAGGCAATCTATAGACATATTTATCCTGTAAATGCATTGTGTTGACATGAGACAAATCATGCATATGAACACAAGACAGCACATTTTATAAAACGTGCCACCATCAGAAGCTTAAGAATGTCAGTAACATGTGCTTTGCACTGCTTTAGTGGCCATCTTTTAACTGGGAAAGTGTATGTATTATATCTTTAACTGCCTTTTAGAGAAAAGCTTTAAAGATTATTCTTGAGCTCCAATTATGTGCCTTAATTTTAAATTATTTTTAAAGGTATAAAAATACAATATATGGCCCATAGTATGTTGACACCAGACCGTCACACCCATATGTTGGTCTTCCCCAAACTTCCACAAAAATTTGAAAGCACGCAAAGGTTTAGAATGTCTTTGAATTCTGTAGCTTCCCTTCACTAATTACCCTTCACTGGAACTAAGAGGCCCAAACCTGTTCCAGCATGACAATGTTGCTGTGCACAAAACAAGCTCCATAAAAACATTGTTTGCCAAGGTTGGAGTGGAAGAACTCGAGTGGCCTGCACACAGCCCCGACCTCAATCCCACTCAACATTTTTTAGATGAACTGGAATGCCGACTTTGCCCCAGGCCTTCTCGCCAAACATCAGTGCCTGACCTCAATAATGCTCTTGTGTCCAAATGGGCACAAATTTACCCACACAGCCCTAGTCCAAAATTTAGCCAGAAGATTGGAGAGGAGGAAAAGTAGCCTATAGTTTGGAGCAAATGGAAAAGTTTGATTGCCACATTCCTGATTTAAAGGACACTAAAAGCAAAATTCTGGAAAAAGAATAATAGTAAGATATCACATTGTAAGACCTCACACTGATTATTTGTATTTTACTATTTATTTGTATTGGTCTCTTTTTATTTTATTTTGAGACTTAACATTGCCACAAATTGAATTCCATAAGCGTTTTTCTATTTCTCCACACACACATCATAGGAGAGATTTTCAGCACCATGGAGAGCGGAGAGTGAGCTTACAGGCTCCTCATCACAGGCTCCTCTCGGTGATCATTGCTTCCTTATAACCTTCGATCCTCTCCGCCCTCAGCTGTAACATTACACTATACATCCTCTTTAAGAGAAAGGTAGAGAGGGAGAGAGAGAGAGAGAGAGAGAGAGAGAGAGAGAGAGAGAGAGAGCCATGGCGCGTCATGGCATTCTTGCTCGCGTTGCTATATATAGTGTCCTAATATTTATATCACCTCCCCCTTTTACCCCTCAGATTAAAAACAATTCTCCAGAAAAGGATCATATTGGTATCAAGCTTCCTATTAAACCACTGGCTTTTGGCGGCATGACGGTTTAAATATTTTCATTTTGCTTTAGATCTGAATTTGACGCGTTCTCGTTTTGCGTCTTATTCCAAGCCAGTGGTTTCCACAGCAGCGTATGACATCACCCACCCAGCCCGTAAAGAAGGGGGTGTGTGTAACACGGAGAAAGCAAAGGCCAATCACTTATAGATCGACAAATAATACGAGGGGAAAATTATAAGGATCTTTATTAAAGAGCGGAGAGGAGCCAGACATTTTTACAAGAAACTGCGCCCTTGTGCATCAAATGTTTTTACTGCTATTTGATGTATTCTTGGGAAATGAAGCGTTGGATCCAAACAGTCATAGAAATATATTAAGCTTTGAAAGGTGTGTTTTTCTTCCTAGGTAGGAAGCAGTGGCACGCCTTCATTGCTATGGTTTCTGTTTGTAGGCAAGATGGTTGGGATCTAATGGCGTAAATTAGCCATCAACAGATAATCAGATACAACCGTCGCGTCTGAACAGGTTGGACTCTTGGTGCAGTAGGCTATTAGCTGATTGGGATTATGCATCTTAAGTGGGTGTGTTTTGCTCTGTCGTGAGGTGCCAACCTGCACCGAGACCTTTCAAACCACAACGCAGAAATCACTCTCTCTCTCTCTCTCACACACACACACACACACGCGCGCGCGCTCGCGCATAGTAGAGCTGCGCATCCCTCCAACACCTAAAATGCGCTCCCACCCGGAACAAACAACTCGCCTGGGCTGCGCCTCTGCCATGGTGCTGATGAGCGTCTTCCGCTCCTCCTCGCTCAGGCGGCTGAGCTCCGCCTCTGGTCCTGTGAGCTCCCCAGCAAGCGCGCCGTCGCCACCCTCCATGCTCGCCTCGTTCCCCATGATCGAGCCCTCTTTCCCCTTCCTGTAGCTGCCTTCCCCTTCAGAGATACGGATTCACAGGTCGGGAGAAGGCGGTAATGTTGGCGTCCGTCTCCACGGCATGTTACACCGTCTTCACATCCGTATTCGCGCGATTTGCTGTCCGAGATCTCGGGTCAGTAACGCGAATCTCTGTTTTACCGAGAATAGCGTCGATACGCGCTACTCCGCTGGTCCTCACCGCCTTCCGACTGCAGTGCGCATGCGCCGACCGTGACGGGCGATCGCGAGTCAAAGCGATGGAGAAGCAAAATTAAAGGAGACCAACTGTGTTATAACCAGCAACCCCCCAGCCCCCCAAAGCCCACCCCATCCACCCAAAACAAGTCGCATACTGTAATCTTCTAAAATACTGTGTCCAGACTGAATAACTAATGTCTTAATTAGTTATTCCCACCTGGTGTTTTTCTTCATTATAGGGTGTCATCAGTTTAAATCTGGAGATGTGCCTCATTAATTTGCCACTGCTAGACCTTATTCAAATAAAACAATAAACCTGGACAGGATATGATGTATACTGAACAGACTGAAGAATAAAATCGTGACTGATCTGTTTTATTTGTAAATACATCACTAGTTATTTGTATTTCACTTCTAAAGTTTATATTTCACATTTATGGTGTTGAAAAAAATTACTTAAAAAAAAACAATTTTGGTTTAGCTTGCTTTCTTAATTTATTAAATAAAAATGTGAATTTTTTAAGTAGTTTTTTTTTAAATTATTATTTGTGGGTTGTGGACGCACTTACATCAATACAGTATCTTATATTTACATAAATAAAATAAAATATTCTTTAAACTGAAGCTGTGCTTAAAAAAATATACCAAACACTTGAGTTAAAAACATTTTAAGGTGGTTTAATACAGCAAAACAAAATCTTAAAAAAAGGGTTAATGCATTGCCTAACTTTGTATGCCATTTGATTATGTCATGGTTATAAAAATTCCAACATGGTACAAAATATTCCCATTTCAGAATAAACAGAAGACCGTTTCCTTAGAACAACTGGCGCGCATACTCAAAGCATCAAGATTGAGCTTAGATGTAGCCAGTAAGAAACTGGGTCATGCAGCAAGACCACAACCCTTAGTACACAAGCCGTTCTGGTTAAAGAAGAATAAAGTTAATGATTTGGAATGGCCAAGTCCTCATTTGGATAAAAGCGTCTGCTAAATGAATAAATGTAAATGTAAATGTAAATGCAAGTCAAAGTCCTGACCTTAATCCAATAGAAACGTTGTGGAAGGACCTGAAGCAAGCAGTTCATGTGAGGAAACCAACCAACATCCCAGAGTTGAAGCTGTTCTGTACTGAGGAACAGGCTAAAATTTCTCCAAGCCGATGTGCAGGACTGAGCAACAGTTACAGCAAACGTTTAGTTACAGTTATTGCTGCACAAGGGGGTCACACCAGATACTGACAGCAAAGGTTCACATACTTTTGCCACTCACAGATATGTAATATTGAATCATTTTCCTCAATAAATAAATGACAAAGTATAATATATTTGTCTCATTTAACTGGGTTCTTTTTTATCTACTTTTAGGACTTGTGTGAAAATCTGGTGATGTTTTAGACCATATTTATGCAGATATTTAGAAAATTCTAAAGGGTTCAAAAGCTTTCAAGCACCACTGTATATCCTTGATAAAAATGTCAGTCAAATGGGCAAATGTACATTTAGCTGAATGCATCTTAATTAAAGGAGCATTCCACACGTTGCACACACATTTAGTCATCAGTTATAAGGTTTGGAGACTGAGTCACTTCTCAACAGGTTAAATCATCCATCAGCCACAGAGATCATATGCTCGTGACTACACCTACTCCCAGGCATACAAATTCCACTCAGCATGCTCATCCAGTCCTTGAATTCCATACAGCCACATCCACAAAACACTGGATGACATAAAAGAGGATAGATACCAAAGATTGTGGTAAATTCAACAAAGAGATAATATTAATGGATACTGTGGCGTCTGAATCTGTTTCCTCACCATTTTATTAGTTTGTATTGTTGTCTTAATTTTTCTTGTCAAAATTGTATTTGTATTACCTATAGTCTATCCTAAATCCAGTCTACACTACATGCAGACGTACTACAATTCACAGCAACATCTCATTTAGTTAGAAATTTATATGGGGACATCAGAGCAACCAGCCTTCTATATAAATGCAGGTAAAAAAAAAAAAAGGTTTAATCACAACTAAACCTAACAGTGATTGTTAATGCAAGTAATACATAGAAATCGAATATTCAATGCATAAAAGTACATTTAGAACTTCTATATTTAAAATGGTGTCAGTGTGCGTTTGAAAACATTGCTTAACTTTCTTACTAAGACATGTGCTAGGATGCATCCTGATTGTTTAGACCATAGGCAGATCACAATGATGAATTTTCATCCTAATTTAGTCCAGTGTCTCTCTTACAGCTGCCCTGCACTCTTAGAAAAAAGGTTCTTCAAGGTTTCCACAAGGGTTTATTGGATAATTAAGGACACTTAACATTGTATTTCTTATTAGGAGCCACTCTGCTTTAGAATGCAAAACATTTTCCCTGAGAGGGGCAGCAAAAGATTAGTGTACTGTATATAGTGCTCTATAAAGAACAGTATACAGCCTGGAACAGAAAGTATTGGAACAGCCAGGCCAAATATTTTGTTTTTGCTATACACTGGAGACATTTGGGTTTGAGATCAAAAATGAATATGAGACGATAGATCAGAATTACAGCTTTCATTTCCTGAAATTTACATCTAGGTGTGTTAAACTACTTAGAACATGGCACCTTTAGTTTGAACACACCCATTCTTCAAGCAATCAAAAATACTGGAACATGTGACTGACAGGTGTTTCTTGTTGCCCTGGTGTGCCCAGTTAGATTGATGGTTCAAACAATTAATAGCTCTGAATGTCTACTTTTGGTTTGAGCCCTGGGTTTTAGAGGTGAAGACAGTGTATTAAAAAGGATAAACCAAAATGAAGACCAGAGAGCTGTCTATGTGAAAAAGGCAAGATATTTTTAAGCCGAGAAAAGAGTGAAAATTGATCTGAGCCATTGCACAGATATTGGGCATAGCCAATACAACAGTTTGTAATGTCCTGAAAAAGAAAGAAACCAAAAATGACGAAAGAAATGATCTGCTTATGATCCAAAACATACAAGCTCATCAGTGAAGCATGGTGGGCTTGCATGGATCAGGATCACTAATCTTTATTGATGATGTAACTCATGATGGTAGCAACAGAATGTATTCAGAAGTTTAGAGAAGTCTTCTCTCTGCTAATTTACAGACAAATGCATCCAATTTAATTGTGAACAACTTCATCATGCAGCAAGACAATGACCCAAAACACACTGGCAACACAGCAAAAGACTTCATCGGGGGGGAAAGTGGAAGGTTTTAGACGGTCCAAGTCAATCACCAGACCTTAACCCAATTGAGCATGCATTTCACCTTCTGAAGAGGAGACTGATGGGAGAAACCCCTACAACAAACAACAAATGAAAGAAGCCACTGTACAAGTCTGGAAAAGCATCACAAAAGAAGAATGTTTGGTGAGGTCAGTGGGTTGCTGGCTTGATTCAGTTACTGAAAGCAAGGGATATGCAATTAAATATTTTGCGTTATTTACTTTCATTTACTTTAAGTCTATCTGTTCCAGTACTTTTGCTAAGCAAAAATTGGGTGGTCTGCCACAAAAGATGCCATGTTCTAGATGTCACATCTATATATATATATATATATATATATATATATATATCTCAGGAAATGAAAGCTCATTTAACAGTCAGTCCGCCTAATGATGATCAAGTCGTGACATTCACTGTATGAGGAAATCACGCTAGAATCTTTAAACGCAATCATCTCCTTTTTGACTTTTGGCAGTAAGCAGAATTTAAAATGCTAGAAATGTACTAGTAGTTGAGATGCATACAAAAGAGAAGCATATTTCAGTTCAGGAAAGTGTGTAGCAGTAGAAGTAGAAAATGTCAACATTTCACCATGTAAAGGGTTTTTCCCAGGATGCCACACATACTATCCTAAATAATAAAGGAGTGTGTGAGTTTATGATTTCAGACAGAGCTTGGACTTGATGCTGGATGCTGGAACTGAATATAAATCTATCAAATCTATCAAAAAAAAAAAATCTATATAAATATACATGCTGGTAAGCAGCTACACCCTGGAAAATATCCACTAACATGATTGACTTTCTCAAGGTCTGAAGAATCTTAAGGTATAATGATGTAAAGTTTCAGCTGCTCATTGATCTCCACTGCAGAACAGATTGTGTCTATGGAGGAGCCAAAGAGTCTACACAACCCCAATGAACTTGCCTCTCAATGACCATAGAACTGCAGTCTACTATAATGGCTGTGGGATATTTTCTAACCAAGTGCTATCAGTACATACAGGCACTCTAGTGTTGTAAGCTGCATCGAAACTGTGTGCATATGCATCAAGTACTGTATAAAAACCTCAGATAAGCCTGAGCGAACTTAAAATGATGGTGGAAGTCAACTCCCACTTGAAGTAAGAAGTTCTATTATCCTCTACTGTATGTACATAGAGAAGAAGATGGGTTATGCTTTATTTAATAGCAGTGTTCATAGAGCTACATAACACCTACATGACAATAGACATAAACGTACATACAAAATTTCAGCAGGCATTAGCTCACATAAAGACTGCTTTTATTCAGTTTGATATAAGTGGCATAAGCTGACATTAAGTTCTGTTATGACACTGTTGCTGACTTAAATGAGAAACACAGAAAATAGAGAATCTTCATTGGAAGATTTTTTTTTACGAATACCTCTAACAAAAAAACGAGTTAAGTAAGGAATAAAACATGATGGGGCATGATCAGTGGTGGATAGGCACGATCTATTACCACCTCAAAGTTGTTTATTTTCTAATAACAGCACATCACAATGTGTTTTATTCCTCTTACACTACTGTACAGCAATTTGCCAATGTAATTTTTTTTTTTTTAATAATAAAGAATGACATCATAGGTTTTTATCCATTTATAATTATGTTTAATGGTAAGGAACGTCTGCAAAACAAGTTAGTTCCTGTTATAATTTATATATTCTAGCAGCTATAATGTATAACGCTAAGACTGGAGACTCCTTACAAAAATGTGAAATGTCACCTCACATGAAACGTCACTATGTCAACAATTACACACATTATTTTAATGTTTATGTAGAGCATCAACTACACAAGTTGCTGTGTAAGATGTTACTATAGAAACAACAACATATCAAAACAAGCACTTAATATAAACCTGGGATTTGCGTAGCAGCTGGAACTACTGTCTGAGCTTTTGACCAATCAAAATCAAGAATTCAATGATTGCTGTATAAACTGTATTATTTATTAAATTATAATGAACGCTCATGTCAATGACAGTGTGACGTTGATTCTCTTTAGAGTTTGGTTTTGATGTTTGACCAGAAGTCCACTGATCCGCAAAGTTGCTATGACAGTCTAACACAAGTCAGGCTGGAAAATTTCATGAAGCAGCCTTGTCTCAACAGAAGAGCCATATCCCTTGATGATCTATGCAGTCTTTATGACAGCTGACATCTATTGGAATAATTCTTTATCAATATTTATGAAGGTATTTCAGTTGTCATGAAGGAAAGGCGTGTGTAGGTGTCATATAGCCCTGATTAGTTAAACACTATCCTTATGTAACATGTTATAAAAGATTTGGCATCTGCGAAAAGTTCATGACCACAGCAGCTTTATTTGAGAACCCATAACTCAGACAACATATCTCTAGGAAGAATATATTTTTCTTGAAAAGGATTTAATTTCTCCATGACGCATCATCGTTGCTGACATGCAGACTCATTCAGTGTCATCTGCACATTCGAGCATGAACACACACCTTACAAACCCACTGAAAACACCAGATGCATCTCAATCACACAAAAGTAGCCCTCCTTTGACACTATTTTTCACCAAAAGTAAATCTAACTCACGTATCAGATGGATAATTGAGGACATTTTTCAAAGCTCAAGGGTTAACTTGTTCTTTCTGTGTCCAGGTTGAGAACATCCCACTGGCCCTTATCGGTGTTAGAGAGCAAGAATGACCTTAGCCCATCAGTTAAAGAGGTCTAACCGTATTAACGTCAGGCTAAGCTGCCCATTTAGCATTATCTGCTGTTAACACAAGAAATACTATCACAGAAACCACTCCATGGTGTTCTTTCTCTCCAGCTCTCTGTCTGTCTATTGTCTCTCTCTCGCACTCTCTATCACTCTCTCTCTCTTACAGTGGTGACTGACAGACAGACAGCTATTCCCAATGACGGCTGAGCAGCGGTACAATCCTATAATGCTTCCAGTGTTCTCAAGTGGAAACATGAACACGAACTCTGCACTTCCGTATTCCCTGATAAAAAGGCAACCACATTTACCACAGATATGTGTCTCTGACATATTTGCAGTATATCGTGAGTGCATACAGCTGCACTTCATAAGAAGTGTGTAACCAAAGCCTGACACCTGATCCCACACACCATGACCTTCATTAAAATTTGAATATGCACCTCTATAGCCTGAATATTGTGTGAGGTGGACAATGAAACAGAAATAGTACAATATGGATAAGTGTCAAGTCAGTTGTAGAACTCGGACACAAACACAATAACATTAAATATTCTGGTGAATTATACAGTATCTCTGTTCATGTTTCAGTGTGTCAGCATAAATACTTACAGTGCATACAAACTGAACATACACCAACACAACGACTCACATACATATCTACAAAAACTATTTATACAGAATATGTTATAAGCAAAAGTACAGAGAGAGAAGATAAAGTTCAATACTATCAGATCACATACCTTCACACTGTTCTATGTCTCTTCCATATAGACATAACTGTGTGTGGACAAGTTTCCATCAGCTTAGTCTTCCTGATCTGGTGTATCATTTGTGGTGTATTAGTCTCTCTGATCCCCGCACACCCCTCTCAACAGTTCCTTGCTCTTGAGTCCACTCTTAACGTCCCGCTCTGCTGTTGATGACAACTGAAAATTGCCTGACTAAACTAGTCTCTTAAAGGGACAGCGAGGTGCGTGTCTCTTCTTTCCTGTTGCAGTTCACCTTAGCGATAGGACACACCCCATTTAATTCACCCAGGCCTAATCTGCTTTCTTAAGATCCATCAGCCAATGAGAGAGTTCGAGGGAAGACAGTCATGCTCAGTCTCATGCTCAGTCTCAAGCACACACACACGCACGCACACACATGCACACACACACGCACACACACGGTGGTCTATGGTTATAGTGAAAATACATACATGTTCTTAGCACACAGTTGATAAACTGACTGGACAACAAGAAATTTAATCTAATAGGTAAAGAGGAAATGTTAAAAACACTTTATAATTTCTGATGTTCAACAGGTGAAGACAACTTCCCATCCCCACATCATTATATAACACTGCTGTGGTGTTTGTAGGTGGAGTGTTTTTTTTTAACCTGACTGTAGTTCAAGACACACACACACACACACACACACACACACACACACACACACACAAACACACGTGCTGTAGATTAACCTGATCTCTCACTTAATCAGGCCAAATATGTTAATGCAAGACAGAGGGGATCACTGTGGCTTTGTGGTTTGCCTTGCACCTAGGGGGTTGGGGTTTCGAATCCTGCCTCTGCCTTGTGTGCATGGAGCTGGCATGTTCTCCCCATGCTTCAGGGGTTTCCTCTGGGTACTATGTCCAAAGACATGCGTTGTAGGCTGATTGGCATTTCCAAATTGCCTGTAGCATGTGAATGGGTGTGTGCTTGTGCCCTGTGCACTGAGTTCCCTGAGATAGGCTCCGGGCTCCCGCGTGACCCTGTGTAGGATAAGCATGGTATGGAAAATGGATGGATGGAGAACGCTATGAGTAAGAATTTCCATTTTCTTTGTACTAAGCCTTCTTCATTCTTGGATGAATTAAGCACAAAGCATCTAAAATGCCCAGCCAACACAATGACACACAATGACACCTTGAAAACATCCCCTGAATCATCTCAAATGATATAACACTATTTTATAGATTCCAATAAATGCTTCATACGATGTTACTCACTTTCTGCTGCAGTGGATGGTCCCACATGGATACCCTAAAAATTTGCACTTCCCAAGTCTTACTGTTGTTGCATAATCGTAGCTGGATTCTGTAGATTTGTATAACTGCTGCTATGGTCATAAACACTGTCCTGTGCTCATCCCAGGACTTAATTCTTAATCTGCTCATACTGAACATCTTGTCAACACACTTAGTACAGTTTATCTTTACTCTTCTACACCTGTATAGTGACATGATTTATGATCCCCTTATCCAGTGCCACCCAGAAGAGGATGAGTTCCCTTTTGAGACTGGTTCCTCACTGTAGGTTTGCTCATTAGGGTTCTAAATTGAAACCCAGATTTCTGTACAACTGATTTGAGGCAATATCTGTTGTCAAAAAATGCTATGTAAATAAAACTGAATTGAATTAAATGTCCTTTCTGACCTCCTTAGAATATTCCATGAACATTCTGCTATTCTAGACAGGCTTACACTAGATAAGATCAACACAGGACCAAGTATACATGATGCTGAATGCCGTATCATCAATGACATTTGCAACATTATCTGCAAACATATACAGGACCTGTCTGTAACATTCATAAAGTTACCAGAACATCTTTATGTAATGTTATCCAGCAGGGTAAAATTGGATGCTCTATGACAAATTGAATAATTCAGTAGCACAGATTTTGAGACAGCTCAGGTAACATGGCTTATGGAGGACATAGATGAAGGTGAGTAACTCTGTGCCACCTGTTTTTCTTTGAGTTACATTTCTTTCAACTGTCTTAATAGCCACATTCTTTGAAGGTACAGAATGTCTCACCATCATTTTAATGGAAAAAGGAACCTTGGCAAACATTGCATTTGGGACACCCTTCAGAGTAATGATACATCTAGCGAACTAAAGCTACATATTAGCTAGCTACAGTGCTGTATCTTCTGTTTTTGTGTATATCTCATACTAAATAGTTTTAGATCTTCAAAACGAAATACAACATAAAACAAAAACAACCTGAGTAAACACACAATATAGTTTTTATTGAAGCAAAAAAAAGTTATCCAACACTTATCACCCATGTTAAAAGACTAATTTCCCTCTTAAACTTAAAATCTGGTTATGCCACCTTAGTAGCAATAACTGCAACCAAATGCTTCCGATAACTGGAGATCAGTTTTTCACTTACTTCTACGACTTGGATTTACTCCTATGCTTTGGATCATTGTCTTCCTGTATAATCCAGTTGCACTTGAGTTTCAACCGGACGTTGGAGACCTGACATTCTCCTTTAGGATTTTCTGGTAGAGAGCAGAATTCATGTTTCCGTAATTTCTTGCAAGTTGCCCAGGCCCTGAAGCAGCAAAGCATCCCCGCACTGTCACGCTTCCACCACCATGCTTGACAGTAGGTATGTTTTTTTTTTTTTTGTGGAATTCTGTGTTTGGTTTAAGCCAGATGTAACGGTTTGAGGATCATCAAGGTGTGTTTTGGCAAAATTCAGACGAGCGTTAATGTTCTTCTGGGTTAGCAGTGGTTTTCACCTCGTCACTCTTCCATGGATGCCATTTTTGCCCAGTGTCTTTCTGATAGTGGAGTCATAAACAGTGACCTTTATTGATGCAAGAGAGACCTGTAGTTCCTTTGATGTTGTCGTTGGTTCTTTTGTGACTTCCTGGATGAGTCGTTGCTGTGCTCTGGGATTAATTTTTGGAAGGTCAGCCACTTCTGGGAAGGTTCACTACTGAGGTTTTCCATTTGGAGATAACGGCTTTCACTGTGATTCTTTGGAGTCCCAGAGTGTTTGAAATAGCTTTGTACCCCTTCCCAGACTGATGTATTTCAATCACCTTCTTCCTCATCATTTCTGGAATGTCTTTCAACTTAGTGTGTTACTGGATAAAACCTTTTAACCAACTTCATGCTGTTGAAAAAGTTCTATTTAAGTGTTGATTTGATTGAACAGGGTTTGCAGTAATCAGGCCTGGTTGTGTCTAATCCAGCTGATCTAATCCATTATGAGTTCACTTTCATAGATTTGGGGAATTAGTAACCAGAGGGGTCAAATACATTTTCACACAGGCCCAGTTGGTATTGGTTAACTTTTTTTGCTTCAATAAATAACAGTATCATTTAAAAACTGTATTTTGTGTTTACACAGGTTGCCTTTGCTTTGTCTTAGATTGTATTTTAATTTCTAAAACAATTTAGTATGAGATATACACAAACAGAAGAAATCAGTCAATCAGGCAAATACTTTTTCACAGCATTGTATGTCAGCTAAGAGGTCGTTTGCCTACAATGAGAAAGATACATGCAATGCATGTTGTGAGCAACTTACTTCAGATTGGAATAATCCTTATTTCAGGACTGTGAATATTCGGGCTAAATATGCAGCCTCCCTAGGAAGCTATCTAGCAGTTAGAACACACTGCATCTGATTACAGTTTTTAAAATGACTATAAAAAAAAAACTTGCATCTTTAAATCGATTCTGTCAAATAGTCATTGGCTATAACAGTAAGGAGACAATTAGGCACTAGAGGCTACCAACCTCCTACTATTCTCAATACTCTACCTAAAAATAGAAGTAGAGCTGTTTGTAATATGTGTAAGAAATGTGAGGACAGTGAAATAAGGCAAATAAAACGGGATGTGGGCTACGACAGAGGAAGGGAGATAATTGTGTTGTGGATTGGGGGTAATATCCATCAATGTATAACACACACACACACACACACACACACACACACACACACACACACAAACACACCAGAATTTGAGAAAAAATGTACTCACAGTGACTTTGACTATGGTATGGTTGTGCCAGATATCTGAATATTTCATAAACTTCTGATCTCCTGGGATTTTCACAAAGAAGCTTATCTAGAGTTTACACAGAATAGTGAGAAAAAACATCCAGTGAGTGGTGGTTCTGCGGGCAGAAATGCCTTATTGATGACAGCGGTCAGAGGAGAATAGCCAGACTGGCTCAAGCTGACAGAAAAGCCTGCGGCAACTCAAATAGTCAAGTGTGGTGTACAGAAAAGGATCTCAGAATGCAGGTATTGAACCTTGAGGTGGATGGGCTATAACAGCAGAAGACTGCAGTGGGTTCCCCTCACAGCCAAGAACAAGAATCTGAGGCTACAGTGGGTACAGGTTCACCAAAACTGGACAGTTTAAAATTGAAAAAAAAAACCCAGTGCCTGGTCTTCAGTCAGTCCATTTGGCCCGAACAAACACGCCACAGTTACATTTAATGTAAAAATTAACTAAAGCTCTTGACCAGTATCGGCATGATTTTATGCACTGCGCTGCTACCACATGATTAACCAATTATATAACTGCACGGATGGACACGTGTACAGGTGTTCCCATTAAACTGAGGGTATGTAGTTGTGAAAATTCAGCTACGAAGCTCATTTGCCTGTTTAATCTTTGCTAACGGCTTTATCCTGGTCATAGTTATAGTGATCCAGAGTTTATCCCAGGAACATTGGGTGTGAGGCTGGAATACATCCTGCCGCTTGCCAGTACATCACAGGCCATCACACACACTCACATTCACACATCGGGGCGATTTTAGAGTCACTAATCCATCTACCGGCATGTTTTTGGGTGGTGAGAGGAAATCCAAAATCCTGGAATAAACCCACAATGATCCGGGAAAAACGTGAAACTCCATGTTGATTAACTTGGGCTTAGGATTGCACCCAGGATTCTAGGGCTGTGAAGTGGCCAGCACTCTGCCCCAGTTATGTAGCTGCTTTCCTGAATCCATCCATCAGGCCATCATACTATAACACAGCTCAGTGTTACTATGGTTACCTGGCATTTGCAGCCACCTGGGCTCTGTAATTATGAGGTGTTTGACAAGACATTTTGTGCAATCAGTTGAATGAGTGAGTGAACGTGAGTGTGTGAGGGTGTGTGCATGTTTTCAAGTTAGACCAGTCTGTTATTTGGTCAGTGAACACTGTTAAAATAATTGCATGTCAGCAAAAAACATCATCTGGCCTGGTCAGCAATTATAATCCATTTGTACTTACTTTAGCTGGAAGCAGAGAGAGAGAGAGAGAGAGAGAGAGAGAGAGAGAGAGAGAGAGAGAGAGAGGCGTGCTTTTCTTCAGGCTGACCTGAATCTACTTGTTTGCCTAGTTTATCCCTTCACTCAGAATCCTCTGGGCTGCAGTGTGAGTCAGAGAGTCTGATGTGTCCTTTGATTCGTGAGTCGGCATATTCATGTCCACATGTACAACAACAACACAGGCATGTACTCATGATAGAACCTACATACACATCAGACATGACAAATGCACACTTCACACATGTAGTTAAGAGATATGGACAGGCTTAGGGTGGTTTACTGTCTCTGTCATATGCAAGAGCTGCATCTTTTGAGCAAAATCACACATACGTTGCAAACATAACATGCCTCACAGCATTTTAAAACCATGATGTGATGCGTTACTGTGTGTGACAATATTTGATTAATGTTGATTTTGCCCTGCAAATTCCACAATATATCAAACCATCGACAGGAAACCTGAAAATGTGAAGTACAATATATTCATCATAGATAAAGAATATAGGGATTTCCTATAGGTATGGTCAGAAACAGTACATTTACAGTGTCTTGCAAGTATTCAACCCCTTGTACTTTTCCACATTATTAGATTGGGAAATTCCTAAGTGATTTAAATTAAATCTAATATTCTAAAAACATCTGCTGTAGTAGTGGTTTGCTTCAC
>JANDJT010000092.1:16782320-16801363 GCA_024331685.1 Stegophilus panzeri | reverse complement strand
ACATTAAGAGCCAGGGGGGTGTAAACTTTTGAACAGGATGATCGGTGTAAATTGTTATTATTTTCTTTAAAGATCTTTTTTTTTTTTTTTTTTTTTTTTTTTTCCCATTTAGTGCTGCCCTTTAGATGGTAAACAAGATAGCAGATTCTGCAAAGGGTATACAAACTTTTGGGCACAACTGTAGATCATTGATGAACAGCAATTTTCAAGTCTTGCCACAGATTCCTTGGGCTTTGACTGTGTTATTCTAACATGTTCAGGTTCTTGGTTTTGAATCACTCCAGTGTATGTGATTTCTGATAGGAACTGAACTAATTTAGAATTTTCACAGTAACAGGAGCACTCAGAAATGCCATCACAATAGTTACATGATATATTCGTAAAGAATTTTACAACAAATCACCCCACTTGAATCTTGAATATCATGGCCAGTTTTGTATAGATTCATGACACATTATCCCTATTAAGTACATTTCAGGAACAGGTTGTAACACTACACAGTGTGGAAATGTGCCAGAGAGGTGAATACTTAGGCAAAGCACTATTCCATATTCCAAGTCATTGCCTACCACCTAGTGGTGAAGTCGAGTTACTGCATCATAACCGAAGCGACATCTTTCTTTTTTCTTTTTTAAATTTAAAGTAGACCGAATTCAAGCCAGAGTATTGGCCATGTCGCCATGTTTTTGCACTGTACTGGACTGATTTTATTATTATTAATATTTTAAATCAGGAAATATATCAAGTAAATCGAAAAACAGGAAACGAATTTCACGCAGTTCATCTGAGTAGATTCAGCATTCATTACTGGAGCTGATGGAGATTTTACCTTGGAGTCGCTGCAGAGATTTACCTGTACACGCAAAACAGCACTAAAACACTGAATCTGTTGAAGGGCAGATAAACGAGTGGTAAAGTGTTAAAACGTCCCTCTGGGTATAATACCTCCTCCTGCAATTTTAATAATAACCACTAGATGGCAGTATATCTTCATTTACTTTTAATATGAATGTCTCAGTAAGGCTTAGTGGTCAGCACGTTTGCCTCACACCTCCAGGGTTGGGGGTTCGATTCCTGTCGCTGCCCTATATGTGCAGAGTTTGTATGTTCCCCCTGTGCTGCGGGGTTTCCTCCAGGTACTCCAGTTTCCTCATGCAGGGTAGGCTGATTGGCATGTCCAAAGTGTCTGTAGTGTATGAGTGAATGTGTGTATGAGTGTGCCCTGTGATGGATTGGCACCCTGCCCAGGGTGTACCCCACATTGTGCCCCATGCTCCCTGGGATAAGCTCCAGGTTCCCCATGACCCTGAAGGATAAACAGTATAGAATATGGATGGATGGATGGATGGATGAATATCCCAGTTTAGCTCAGTGGCTGTTGCTTGTTACTCAAGTTATTGAAAGATAATGGCTTTGAGGCAGGTTTATTTCTTTTTTACTGGTTCCAGAAGCTATGACTAAATCCCAAAAGGTTCTCTCTAAATGTGGCTTGAAATTGCTTTTACAACCGTTATAGTGCATGGGAGACCCTATAAAGGGTGCAAATGCCATTTCGGACCAACTGTATGTTTGTATGAAGACATTTTATTTACTTTATATATACTTATTATTACTGTACTTATACTTAAGCAATATCGCATGACCAAGTGTGCAGTTGTACTGAATATCGGCAGGGCTGTGATTCGGCCGTAGGTGCAAAGCCGCAGGCTGAGTGCTGTAAGAAATCATAGCCGTACTGATATTAAGTTTGAACACATGATTGTGAATGTGATATTGCTTTTACACAACAATTCTATAAACTAAAAATGAATATTTGGCAATTGACATTTCGGAACACAATATGCAAATGTTTTGCATATTGTGCAATATGCAATATCTCCCCTAGCAGAAATAGATCCCGAAGATGCTACACTCAATTTATAGTCCATTGACTAGCTGGCTAATTAGCCCACATTGATTTGTACATTCCCTTTGTTTCTGGGGAAATTGGCTTCCCTTCTTCATTTTCATCTTCATGTCACGCACTTCCTTTTTGTTATTATTTTGTCTTCTGGGAAACATGTCAGAAAATATCTTATGTAGCATCTGAAAGGCAGTACTAAATGAAAAAAACCCCCCACAATTTACACCGATCATCCTGTTCAAAAGTTTACACCCCCTGGCTCTTAATCAGTGACTGTTTCCACCTTATGTAATAGTTGCATTTGAGTCCCCCAATTGTCCTCAATGTAAAAAGATGGATCTCAACATCATATAGCCGCTGTTGGAAAGGGGTCAAATATGCAGAAGATGCTGGAAAAGTAAAGAATGTGCAGGACCTGGAGGTTTTTTCTGAAGAACAGTGGGCAGTTTGAATGCTGAGGACAAACAAGGACTCATGAACAACGATCACAAAACATAAACACAGTTGTAGATCATCCAGGTAAAGACACACAGTACTAAGAATCAAGCGTATGTAAACTTTTGAACCGGTTCATTTGTGTAAATTCTGTTATTATTGTGTCTTGTGGACTATATGTAAACATCTGTTGTGTGAAATAGTTTATTCAGGGCAGTACTATACAAAAAAACATCTTATTTAAAAAAAAAAAAAAAAAAATTATTAACGTTTAGCAGTTTCTGCAAGGCATATGTAAACTTATGATCTCAACTGTATTTTCATGAAAAATGTACTGTTTGCCATATCCGCTGTGATGACACTAATACTACTGTAGTAACCATTTTGAACTAGGAAGTGGAATTTTATATGGTGAAGATGAGCAGAGTGATACACACACTAAACTACTACATAGAAGCAGTCTTGGAACGCTGATTGACCAATCAAATTAGTGGGCTGGAACTAGCTGTTGTATAATATGATATATTTTAGAGATTCCTTGATGATTTATTTTTTCTGAAGCCACAGCTTGTGGGACAGAAGCCCTATTCAGTTGGACAAAATGCCTCAAGAAGCAACTTATTTTGTACCTATAGTGTCTTAAATATAATCTACAATTGTGACTTGCTGATAGCAATTTATTGTGATACAGTGGTATATTGTGATGACTACCAGTTAGGCCTTTCCTTGTGCTTATTTCATTGCTGTGCACAAATAACAAAGTTACCCGATGACTGTGACCTTGTGCTCCCTGCTACATCGTGTTTGTCTTTTTTGCCATCATCTTTCCAGGAATTGAGAAAGTGAATTCAAAGACAGGAAAATACTAGCGCTCTAATAATTTGTGTTTGTTACTGATTGTGTTACTGTTAAATTTGCACCATGGAATGAGTGTTTGGGGTAGCCGAACAGCCGCCTCACATTTAGATGCAAACACTGATCTTATCTCAGTGACTCTGAACTTGATTAATGAGCTCACCCTGGTGGAGAGTGTTGATAACCCATTGTTAGAACATTGCGGCAGCCAGAATCAATTTCATTAAAGACCTCTTGTGCATGTCTAAAAGTGCATTAAATTTATGACCCAATAAAATGACACACATGCTAGAGGCATTAGTAAATGTGGTAGAGACACTGATGGCCTCACTGGTGGTCTAGGCTGATAAAACTCTGCACATAAACCCATGCTGCCTACAGCCTGAACATAAGAGAGCTGATATGGTTCATTCATCTGATCCTCTAACAAATGTGGGTTGTATCCTTAACAGAGTGTCACAGTAGCTCCTGGCTTCTAATGAAATAATGCCCATAATGGTAGTCACAATATGTACAGACATCCTACAGAGTCTTACAATCTTCCGAGCAATGCCCGCTATAGCCATGGATTGTGGTATGCTAACACAGAGGAGAAGGCAAGAATGGCTGAGATCTCGTCACAATCAGAAAAAGGGCCTCAGAAAAAGAGTTGTTGATGCTCATAGGCTGGAAAAGGTTACAAAGCCATTTTTAAAGAGTTTGGACTCTACCAATCCAGAGTCAGATTGATTGTGTACAAATTGAGGAAATTTAAGACCATTGTTACCCTCCATAGGAGTGTCGACCAACAAAGATCACTCCAAGAGCAAGATGTGTAATAGTCTGCGAGGTCACAAATGAACCCAGGGTGACTTCTAAGGACCTAAAGGCCTCTTTCACATTGTCTAATGTTAATGTTCTTGAGTCCACCATCAGGAGAACACTGAACAACAATCAACACTGGTATGCACAGCAGAGTTGCAAGGAGAAAGCCACTGCTCTCCAAAAAGAACATTGCTGTCCGTCTGCAGTTTACTAAAAATCACGTGGACAAGGCAGAAGGCTACTGGAACAATATCTTGTGGATTGATGAGACCAAAATAAAATTTTTGGTTTAAATGAGAAGGGATATATTTGGAGAAAAGAAAACACTGCAGTCCAGCATAAGAACCTTATCCCATCTGTGAAACATGGTGGTGGCAGTATCGTGGTTTGGGCCTGTTTTGCTGCATCTGGGCCAGGACAGCTTGCTATCATTGATGGAACAATGAATCTCAAGAGAAAGTGGGGCATGCAGGAAGATAACGACCCTAAACACACAAGTTATTCTACCAAAGAATGGTTAAAGAAGAATAAAGTTAATGTTTTGGAATGGCCAAGTCAAAGTCCTGACATTAATCCAATAGAAATGTTGTGGAAGGACCTGAAGCAAGCAGTTCATGAGAGGAAACCACCAACATCCCAGAGTTGAAGCTGTTCTGTACTGAGGAATGGGCTAAAATTCCTCCAAGCCGGTGTGCAGGACTGATCAACAGTTACTGGAAAGCAGTAGTTACTAGTTACTAGTTGCAGTAATTGCTGCACAAGAGGGTCACACCAGATACTGAAAGCAAAGGTTAACATACTTTTGCCATATGTAATCTTGGCTCATTTTCCTCAATAAATAAATGACCAAATATAATATTTTTATCTCATTTGTTTAATTGGGTTCTCTTTATCTACTTCTAGGACTTGTGTGAAAATCTGATGATGTTTTAGGTCATATTTATGCAGACATATAAACAATTCTAAGGGGTTCACAAACTTTCAAGCACCACTGTAACCAGTGTTGATGATATCCCCATTCTGGCTGAACTTGCCATTGTTCCATCGGTTATTGATGGGCCCATCATGCTCTCAATCCAACAATATGGATCTGGTTCCTGGAAGTGACCCCAGCTTACTGGTACAATTCGAACACAATCTTATTAGTGGTGGTCATATTCTACATATGCATTGATTGTATGCAAGCATGTAAAAAGTTTTCTCACCACAGTGCGTATGTGACAGCAGTGTCTGCACACTGGGGCTGGTCAACAGGCTTATAACTATTCTCTTTGACCTCCATACAAAACAATGATCCTACAGTAGGATCTAGACTATGCAGTGCTATGCAGATATCCATTTGAATCAAAATAGCTTCTCTTTTTTTTGCTGGCCACCATTATAACTACATGAGTCAGTGCATACAGTATCTGTGTCCAAACCCAGCATTCATTTCAAAGGTACTGTTACCACAGCATATTATTAAACCTCCAGGCTATCTGCTGTTGCAGAAGAAAAAGTGCTCAGGTCAGTCCTGTGTCCAGTATGGGCTATCAAGCTTTATATGGAAGTGACTCCCAGCTGATGGGTCACTGACCAGCTATTTGTGTATTACACTGTAGCTTGTCTGACAGACAGACAGTCAGATGTGTGTCTTTCCTAACCACAGACAGGCCTTCGGGACCAAAGGCAAGAATCCTGGGAACATAGAAACATTAAAGACCAACATATAACGATAGACGAAATATTTATTTAGACAACCGAAAACATGCCAGAAACACCCAGTGACAGATATAAGAGCTCCTGTCTCCCTTAGATTCCCCACCTCCACCAGACAAAACATGTCTGAAGCAAGGAACACTGGGAGTGCTCTGTATTGCATTGAAACATCATACAGTTCTGGGGGGGCGGGGGGAGGGAGGGGAGGATGGTATTTATACAAAAGATTACAGCTTTATAATGCACAAAAGGGGGTGGGTATTTTTATTGTCTTATTAAAATGAAAAAAAAATTCACATCTTTTATATTCATGGAAAGGAAGTTATCACACACAAAACACTGACAGTAAAGGAGATACACTAGGGTTCGAATGCACATGCGGTTCGTACTCAGTGGCTGTCAGTCAAATGTTAAGCCTACACATTTTTACAGGAGTCTCACATCTAAAGGCATTCTTACAAATTTGTTCATAGCTCCATACTATTTTGCAATTTCATGAATGAGTCATTCATACAAATACAGAAATATAGACAGATTCATTTGGGGGCATTACAGAGAAAATGTGAAGAGTAAAGAGAGACAGAGGTCAGTGAGAGAGAAAAAAAAAAGCTATTTAAAAATGAAACAAAATTTTTGCATGTTTCTGGGTTCTGGGTAATGTGTTAACAATATGTTCAACTTAAAAAAAAAAGGCAAAGATTATTGGTCCATCCATGTGCTTTGTCATATTTCAGTCACTTTTGTTTACATTTGAGCTTAAAACATTACAATATCAAAAATAACTGTAACCCTTTAAAAATCAGCAATAAATAGTCATGTGGTGTCTGACTGTATATATTTACACTTTCAGCCTAAGCTACAACATAGACTGCAAGAGCACATTTGTATGAGGCATAAAAATAACTTAAAAAATAAAAAACTTTTTTCTGATGATGTGGCAATAACCAAACATAGCACCTTCAATGCAGCGGTTGGCACAAGACATTTATTTTATTTTATTTTCAATGAAATCAAAAAGTCAAATTCTTAAGACCCCCTGTAATTTGAAACTCTGTGTTGAATAGTTTCGCTATGCAAGTTAATTTAAAAAAAGAAAAAAAAAGAAAAAGATTTTGTATTCAATTAAACATCATGCACAACATATTTGAATTCTGTACTTTAGGGCAAATAGTTTTACTTCTTAGTCCATTTGGGTGAGTCGTTTATTATGAATATACAACAAATAATTAGACTAACATTTAAGTCAAAGGGTTACAAGGGTCAGACGGGCTGGTAGCAACACATGCCTACGTTTTGGCCAACCACGTCTTGTATGCATGAATACTCAGTTATTTTCCTATACAGTGTCCACTATAGTTACTCCTATAACACTGTCATTATGAATCGGAGCGTCGAGACTCCAGTTCCCATAGTACTTTTTTATTTTTATTTTTATAATGATCTTTTAGGCTGGAAGGCAGTCCACATCGTCTGATCCAGAACCATAGTAACAGGTACAATCCTCCAGGAAGAATTTGAGTAAATAGTCAACATTCTGGTTTTATTCCTGAATAAATCATCTTAGTTTCCATGGAAGCTATTCGACCACTTTGCAACAGATGTTTCAGCAGAGGAAGCAGTCTTAGAAAAGGCAATTCCCCCTCTCTCGATCCAGGAGTAAAGAGTCTTAGAGGACTCGCACACTCTAGAAACATTTCTATGTACAGGAAGGTGTATCAGTCCACAACTATACACATTACTGATAAATGTTTTCGCCGTTATGCCACTGTAATTGTGCTTCCTCTGGTAAAGCAGAGACAAATTTCTCCAACTAGTACAACTAGTATTTTTGTGCTTTTTAAAAAAATGTTTGCAACATACACATGTATGAGGGCTGCTAAATCGATGTCTGCATGTGTGAATGGATGTGTCTGATGTATGCGTGTGTATGCGTGTGTGTGTATCCCTTGTCTCACACACTGCGAGGTGGTCTCTGTTGCTCATGGGTACGCCGGTTGCGCCCCCTCTTATTCTCCTGGAGCTGTTTCCACTTGGCTGTGCTGGCTGGTGTTCTTCGGGCTGGTGAGTTTCCCCTCTTTCCTTGACTCTGGTTCTGGTTTACCTGAGCATTTGGGAATTTCGAAGTGGTGCTTGGACTTGGCTTGGGGCTCTGGCTGTCCATGCTGGTGGTCCCCTGTGGGACTTGGCTTCTCTGTATTTTGGGCAGATTTGGAACATTTGTTGCTTTTGGGCCATCATTCTGAATCTGGGCTGAAGTCTGTAAATTCTGGCTGCTCTTTTGTGCTTGAGCCTGAGCGAGCCCGAGCCCTGCTTTTGGGGCTTTCTTGCCACGTTGCTTGCGCTCCTTTTTCCAGACGTGCTCACAGAACTCATCCACACTGTTGAGATCCGGGTGCTCCAGCAGACTAAGGAAGTCTCGGTACCAAATCTTTTGTTTGGCAGGCGAGTCTTGATCGGCAGCACCGGTCCGCAGGAGCAGCTCCCCCACACGTTGAGATGGGATGACCTGCAGAGTGATGCGCAGGAGTGGCTGGATGAAGCCGTGCTCCACAGCATGGCAGTGATATACTCCAGTGTCAGCTTGTGTCAGGCTGCGGATCAACAAGCCACGCTCGGTGTGACTGACCCTCTCATCCAACTTAATCTGAAACAGACAGTTGAAACATAAAGAGGGTCTGAAGTTCATAAAAGAAAAAAATATGAAACACTGCTGCTTACAGTTTCCTCTTTACATTGATCTATAAGTGTTGTATACAAATCTTTATTTCGAGTCCTGTTGTATTATCATTAATAATTATTTTAAGCTAATTACTGCAAATAGAACTGCTTCTGCCTGCTGGGTAGAGGGGTTTAGGGTCATTCACAGGGTGAAAGGATGTTTGAAAGTTTAGTCAGAAGGGTTTCTTCCACAGTGGGAGGGATGTAAATGGAGAGTTATTATTATCATCATTACTATTTCAGGGTGAGGGGTCACTTCAGTACTGTTTAAGATTACTATCTGGAAGAGCAATACAGCTGTGTGTGTGTGTGTGTGTGTGTGTGTGTGTGTGTGTGTGTGAGTGTGTGTATAAGGATCTACACGATCCTTATATCAGCCGTATTAAAATCTTCACTAAGACAAGAACTGCACCGCTCTATAGTTATGGAGTGAATTATAAAGCTAAAGCATCTACTAAGAGCAATACATTCTTCTTCTTCCTAGCATTATGCTCGCACTATGGCAGGGTCTGCTTAGATTTGATTTGGTACAGGTTTTAAGCCAGATGCCCTTCCTGACACAACCCTCCAATTTTATCCGGGCTTGGGACTGGCACTGAGTACAGCCCCCAGTACAACTGGGGCTGCAGCAGTAAGAGCGTGGGATCCTTAGCCACTGGACCACCAGAGAACATACTAAGAGCAAAACTTTACAAGGAGCCAAAACTAGGAGTGATGTGATCACCTGTCCTGGTCAAGATTCTGGTGGCAGCTTTTTGCACATACTGCAACTTAATCAATTCAGGAGAATACAAAAGTATTGATCAGTTTTTCAGCCACAGAGAAAGATAACATGGGGCGCAGTCTTGCAATGTTTCTGAGATGAAAGAATCTTTTAACTAAATTCTTGACATGAGGATCAAATGTTAAATTTGCATCAAAGATCACCCATAAATTCTTCAATTTAAGTTTGAAATTCCAGAGCAGAGCCATCCATATTCAAGATTAATGGACGTGCTTTACGGAGCTGGTGGGGTGAACTGATGATCATGTTTGTGTCAGTTTTGTCACTGTTAAAACAAAGAACATTTAGAGACATCCATTCCTTTATATCAGTAATACACTGTGCAAGAAAGACAACAGCCACACAATCACCAGGTTTTGAATGGATATAAATCTGGGTATCATCTGCGTAATAATGATAATTAAGATCAAGAGATCTTAAGAGCTGACCAAGGGGAAACATGTAAATGCTAAAAAGTAAAGGGCCCAAAATCGATCTTTGAGGAACACCACATTTAAACTTACCAACGTTGGACCTACATCCACCCAAGGAAACAAACTGCTGACGATCAGAGAGGTAGGACTTGAACCAGTTTAACACAGTATCATTAACACCAAATACCGTTTCAAGACGAGTGAGTAGGAGAGAATTATCTACAGTGTCAAAAGTGGCACTGAGATCAAGAACAATCCGAGCTGAAAGTCTGAGGCCATTAACAAGTCATTTGTGACTTTAACTAATGCCATATCAGTGCTATGGAGTTTGCGAAAAACAGATTCAAAGGACTCAAAAAGATTGTTTACAGTGAGGTGAGTGTATAGTTGAAAGGCCACACTACTTTCCAGAATTTTTGCAAGGAAGGGAATATTAGAAATGGGATGAAAGTTAAGATTGTCCAGTTTGTCTTCATAGGTACAGGGTTTACAGCAGCAGTTTTAAATGCTGCTGGCACAACACCAGTACACAGGGAGTCATTTATTATACTCAGGAGTAGACAGTAGTAGAACTGTTACATTTAAGCAATTTGTTCATGGTATGAAACAGTTTTCTGGGATTTCTTTGATTATTGACAATGATCTGAGAAAAAAACAGAACTAATTTCAGCCTAGAGCTGAACTAGAGATGTTCTCACTCCTAGCTGTTTTTGTAATCCAAAATTCAGTCTAACAGGACAAATCTTTTTCAGTCTAATAGCTAACCATAGCACTTTTGGCTGTTCATATGAGTATGCTTTCACTCTCTGGTCCCGCTCTAATGATATCACAAGTTTATTTTTATTTTCATACTTTTAGTGTAACTGTAAGAATGTGTTGGAGGATCTGATGATCCTGACATTTGATGATCCATGGACTAGTGGCATGTTTTAGCCTTTATATGCCAAGCTTATATGTCAAATCAATAAGTTCCATTTGAAAGCAAATACACCACTAATATACGCTCAACATAACACCTGCAGAGCTGCTTATTCCTGCAGCCAATCATGTGGCAGCAGCACAAGGAATAAAATTGTGTAGATACTGTCCTGAGATGCTTTTCTACTCACCACAGTTCTAAAGAGTGGTTATTTAAGATACTGTAGCCTTCCTGCCAGCTCTAGCCATTCTGGCCATTCTCCTCTGACTTCCATTACAGCATTCTGTGTAAACTAAAGACTGTTGTGCTTGAAAATCTCAGGAGATCAGCAGTTTCTGAGTTACTCAAACCGGTTTGTCTAGCACCAACAACAAAATTGTGGATATAGTGAACCTTTAAAAAGATTTAATGTACATAATTGGTCCAACTGCAAATGTGTGTGCATGTGTTACCTCAAGCTTTCGCTCATCACTGGGCTTCTCTAGCTGCCAGTAGATGAGAGCTCTCTGAGATTTAGAGCTGCACTCCAGGAACATACTGCTGTTCTCCACCCCATACACATTCCTCTCTTCTACACTGCTGTAGCCCTCCAGATCATCTACAACAAACAGACCAGTCACACATCTGCATTCAGTCACCTGTAGTACATTTTCTTTTGATTTTTTTTTTCGTGTGAGCACTTCATGTTGTGTATATGTGTGTGAATGATTACCATTGTGTTGCAGATCAGAACACTGGGACAGAGGATCTCCATTTCTGATGTCTTGACGCCTTGTTCTCCTGCAGAAGAAAATTATTTATGAAATTCACATTAAAAGCTTACTCTCTACATATCTTTTCTATTAGTTTCACTGTAAATACTGAGTAATTTATAGTAGTTACTAAATAACCAAATAACCAAACTCTTAGACTACAGAAAATTGCCAATGGCAATACCTTATTTTTAATTTATTAAGGAATAATTCACTGCACTTTTTATCCATTTATATTCACAATTATTGTGGACTGTCCACAAAACAAGTTTGTTCCTGTCATCCCTTACGTTATAGCAGCTATAAGCAGTCATTCCCTCATCAACCTCTATTTTTTTTCTTAATAATGATAATAAGTCTTTATTGGTCACATATACATTACAGCACAGTGAATTTCTTTTCTTCGCATACCCCAGCATGCCCCAGCATGCCAGGAAGTTGGGGTCAGGGTTCAGGGTCAGTCATGATACAGCACCCCTGGAGCAGAGAGGGTTAAGGGCCTTGCTCAAGGGTGGCAGCATGGCAGTGCCGGGGCTTGAACCCCCGACCTTCTGATTAGTAACCCGGAGCCTTAACAGCTAAGCCACCACTGCCCCAATTAATAGTTAAAAAGTTAATAAGGCAAACAAAACAAACAAACAAACAAACACAGCTTGTAATGTAACTGAGAAACCATGATCTGCTTTCCAATGTTGGAAAACGTAAAGTTACAGTTTTACCTCTGAAGGTTACAAAGCACTGACACTGGAGACTACTTCCGAAACTGCTAAATAAACATCTCCACACAGAAAACTTCACCATGCAGTGTCTGCCATACAAGTCTAGAATAAGATATATTAATGCAGCCGGAATTTCTGTCAGAGCTGCTATTATAGAAAACAAAACAATACCTTCTGACCAACCAGAACAGAGAATTCAGCAGCACTGTGGTTAATGCACAGGGATCCAGTTCACATTTTCCAGTTTGGATAAACAGACCACACAACACCACTAGAGTGCACTGTTGCTCTAATATATATATATATATAAAAAAAAATCAACTTTAGCAACACATATTACTTCTCAGCCAGGGAAAGAAAAGACACTGGCACACACACACTGAATGCTGGAAGGCCAGTTGGTGCACACAGCAAAATGACTCATGGTTGGGAGACTTTCCATCGATTCATTATGGGCCTCCACACTGCAGTCCCTTCTGATGTCCAGTTAAAATGGGAGTCTGCAGTCCTGGAAGCCTTTTTCAGTCTTGTGCCTGGTCCAGGCTGAAGTTATGCTGCCTTTTATTGCAGCTTTGTGCTATCTTTGTGCTGCCACATGTTGGGGAACAAGTCTCATATCCCTTCATACTTTACAAATGCTTAAAAATAATTAAAAGGATCTCCTGCACTAAATTAAAAAACTGGAGAGTTGCTGGAGCCCAGGCTTTATTGTATGTGACAGATAATAAAGAATGCAAGGGAGACTCATGTCACGGTTCTTAAACAGGAGTTTAGGGGAAAATCCAGAGCTTAGACCAGTGGCATAGCCAGGAATTAATTTCAGGGGGATGAGGATATAGGCTAAATAAAATCACAGTATGATCTGAAGAATTCAACTGAAAAGTGTCACAGGCTCATGCAGTTTGATGATGATATTCATTATTTCTCATTTTAATTATTTAAGGCAACGGTTCTCAGAGTGGGGTCCGTGAAGCATGGCGAGGAGGTACGGGATTTTTTACATTATTGTTACAGTAGTGGAAATCACAACCCACCATTATCAAAGTTGTATTAATTATTAAGTTCTTATAGTTATTAGCCTGTTTGACTGATGACTTGAATTAAACGGGCTTAATTCAATCCTCAATAACGCAATGACAAGTGAATGAGATTAATATTTGAATAGTTCATCAAATGAATCTCTGATGAGAGGTCTTGTGGATTTCTTAGAGCTACAGGGGCCCCTGGTTGCAATAATAATAATAATAATAATAATAATAATAATAATAATAATAACAATAATCTACCATTAACCAAGCTTACCATATATGTTAACATATGTAGGAACTCTTTATGACAGTTCCACTGAAAAAGGTTCAAATAACAAGCTAGTAAGAGAAGAAAAGTGACATCTAATGAAGAACCAGATCCTCCAATGTTTCACTCGTCCTTCAGTAAACCTCCAGTACTTCAATATCTGTAACCTCTTTATACCCAAACACAGAGTGTAGCTAATTGATGCGTATCTTTCAAACATAAATGGGAAAATTGATGGATTGATGGATTCTGATTGGTTAATCCTGTTTCTCATCATTGCCAATCAAATGTTATTAAACCAACTAAGGGACCTGTTCATGTTTAGGTGGTTAGGTGGACTTTGTTGACCATTTATGATTATATTCAGCACATCCATCCATCCATCTTCTATACCGCTTATCCTACAGGGTCACGGGGAACCTGGAGCCTATTCCAGGGAGCACTGGCACAGGGTGGGGTACACTCTGGACAGGGTGCCAATCCATCACAAGGCACAATCACATACACATTCACACACTATGGACATGCCAATCAGCCTACCATGCATGTCTTTGGACAGGGGGAGGAAACCGGAGTACCCGGAGGAAACCCCCACAGCACGGGGATAACATGCAAGCTCCGCACACACAGGGCAGCGGCGGGAATTGAACCCCCAACTGTGGAGGTGTGAGGCGAACGTGCTGACCACTAAGCCACCATGCGCCCTATTCAGCACATTTACTGTGCAAAACATGTTATGTTACATGTATGTAATGATACATGTGGTGTGTTTGTGTGTTATGTTAACCACACACTGAGCATTTGGAACTAACAAAATTTTTTCAAGATGGTTCAAACCTGAAATCCCACCAGCTACACCTCTAGATTAGACTCACTTTGCAAGTAAAGTTATAGGTAATACCTTTAAAATGGTCTGTTTTTGTCATTTTCCCTCTTTTTCGGAATTTCTTTCTTCCCTGATCAGAATATATCACATTTTAAATCTCTTGTCCTCTTACACTCCTTCTCACTCTGTCTTGATGTGTCACACCCTGTAATTCCATCCATCCATCCATCCACCCACCTACCCACACACACACACACACACACCCACACACACACACACACCCTTGTCCTAGGTGATCAGGGGACGAGTGTGAAGCGTGAGAAGTCTGTTCTTCATTGCTGGACTGGTGGAATGAAATATTTCTTCAGTATTTGTTGAGGAGGGCGTCGCCATGCCCACATTTGCCAAAGAGGAAATGCCTTAATATCATGGCTGCACATGGTATCCTCACTACAGGATGGAAAGAGGTGCATACTTTACAGCAGAGAAGATATGTGCTTGTGGTGAAGAGCTGAGAGAGCTCTGTGTGTGTCTTTTATATGTGTGGAACTCCCATCCTGTGGTGTAAGCAACGTAGGTGGTAGATTATATTTATATTTACAGAAATGGACTCTAAGGGTGGTGTATGGTGTATGTATAGTATGGAAATATGGGGCATAAATATGTATATTTAGTGGTAGAGTTTGTACTGCGTGGCTTATGAGTACTTGTTGAATGATATGTGGGGGTCAGACTCGGGAAGGCTGAATTAATGCTCTAAAGGTTGGTATATTTGCAAACGGGCTGATTGGCTGGATGGTACAAAGGAGTGTACAAGGATTTTGGATGATATAATGAAAATCTTCTTGGTACAAAGCATTTCTGCCTTATTTATTTTACCCCATGCAGTGCTTTACACTGAACTGTAAGTAGGTCTGAATGCAAATACTGACCTCTTAGCGGTGGGGAAGTATCTGGAGCACTCAGTGCCGTCCCAGGCGCAATACGGATCTCTGGCCAAACAGCATTCAGCACACGCTTTGCCATACACTTCACAGCGATGCAGTGGCATCTGCGATATTCCCATTGCTGAACCCAGGTACAGCTGTTGCTGTTGGAAGAAAAAACAAACCAGTGAGTTTGGACCAACATTAAATTTTATGAGCCACACACTGAGTCCTAACAGCCAGCTATCATTTGTAGACTTACTTGTTTAGTGGAGAGTTCCATAGCAGTGATCGGGGTGGGTTCCTACAGAGGAAAAACAGCTCTGAGTTATTGATATTATTCCCTTGCTATTTTGATTATTGAGGATTACAGAAATGTAACTGTGCTGTTGTTGAGGAGCATACCATAAAGACGGTCATCTCTTCCAGCACCACCTCTTCCAAGTCGTGCCAACTCTCTCTGGGTATGGTCACCACTTTAAGCACTGTCCCCATATCTGTACATACATATACATATATACATGCACAAAGTAAACTCATTGGCCATTTTAATGGAAAGTGGCAACTTCCAACCACCACTGACCTAATGTTATTTAGTGGTGACTTATCAGAACAGCTGAGAATACCATCCACACAGTAAAGCATGGTGTTGGTAGCATTATGTGGAGGAGTACCCTTGGCCTCTTGGTCGCTTCTCTAATCCCCTCTTCACCTGAGTTTTAGTATTTCTTTTTTATAACCAAACCCTGATTGATACGTTTCCAGAGACTTTGTACCAGATTTATTTACATAGCTCCTTGGTCTTTATGATGCCCTTTTGTATAAGTATGTTCTCGAATAAAATCTGCAGTCTTCAAGGAACAGGATCATTTAACACTGAAATCGTGCAACTCTGTAATTGCATACAGGTGGACTCCATTCTATTAATGGTTGTACCAGAACTAATTTGGGGGTTTAGAGGAATGGGGTCATGATTTATAATTCCAACTAAGTATAATTTATTTTCAGGTTGTAACAATACAAAAATGTGGAAAAGTTCAAGAAGCGTGAACACTTATGTAAGCCATTGTAGTACTATGTCTGAAACACCTGAACAAGCAGCTTGCCACTAGCATGTTGGTGTTACTATGCTTAGAAATGTCCATCAACCATAATAATATCTGGTCAGTGGTGGTCATAAACCATGTCTTATTCTTCAGTGTCATGATGAATAGCTACTAGCCTGTGCCGATGAACATGACATCATACTGCCCATCCTCAGCCTCCACACGGTCCACCACCAGCTGGGTGAACTGGTACTCTGCATCTGTGCGCACCACTATGGGTCGTCCACCAACCGGTTGCACTGGGTTATACATGGCAGGGTGCAAACGGGCAAATGTAATAACATCATCTGGGAGGTCTTTGGTGGTGTCAAAACCACCAAAGGTTTTACTGGGGCACTGTGGAAGGTGGAGAAGAAGACAAGGTTACTTTAGTTGGGGATGCTCTGGTCTAGCCTTTGTGTGACTATGGAATAAAACACAACATGACGTAGTGCTCTTTCCCTCAGCAGCCTCTTTTTTTCTCACTCTTGAAGTTAAAAGACAGAAAGAATGCAGCTTGTCATGTTACTGAGAAACCGGAAAGTGCAAAGTCTCCTGCAATGAAGACTTTTTAATGTGAGAAAACCTAAAGCTACAGCTTTACTTCAGAAAACTTGACCATATCAATGATTACACACTTTTTGAAATCTATTTGTGGATCATCTGCTGTACAAGTCCCTGTTCGGACAAGTGTCCGAACACCTCCTGACCAATCAGAATGGAGCATTCAACAGCACTGTGGTAGAAGTTCACATAACCAACGTAATTGTACAGTGGGTTTTTATACTGTTTTATACTAAAGTGCAAATTTAGTAAAACACATTCTGAGGCAGGAACTCACCGTGCCAGGGCGGGGGTATGGGACCCTGCCTTGAAAGGGTACCCACTGGTAATTTGGACCATCTCTGTGGGCATAGGGGCCCAGAAACACCCTCCTGATGTCAGCCATGCTGTACATACAAATCGCTGACCCACGAAAGATGTTACTGTGCAGAAGAACAGGAAGAAAATTCAGTTCATTTGAAAGAATAAAAAAAAGTAATAAAAGACATGTCTGTTTGCATGTGATGGGAGTAATCAGAAATTGAAGGACATTGAATGCATTTGTAAAATGTTAATTAGTGAAAATCAATTTGGCACAAGGGAAATGATCATACTGATTCTTTTCTACGCAGTCAAGGTCGTAGACACATATACACACATAACACCCAGACACACTCAGATAAAACATTGATCCAGTGCTGTAGCCTTGACGGTTCATTAAATGGTAATATTAAATGCCAGTCCCCAGAATGCACTTCTATTCATCTCTAGAACAGAGCACTTAGAAAGCCAATTAAAGCGGTCTAATTCCTCAAAGCTGGTAATTGAATTTTTGAGGGCTGTGTTCTTTGCATACATTAGATATGCAGTGAGGCAGGAGTGCTGAGTTCGCTCTGGCCGACCGCACTGCTTTTCTTGCTACTTGACAGTAATTAATCATGATGTGCTTGCTCTCTTCCTCATATCTCGCTTGCATAAACACGCACCCAGGCAATATGTGTGAAAGCACTGCATGCTCATCCATTATCCTCAAAGTCTGGCTCTCTCATGTAACTAGTTTGTCTGCTTTTGTTCCACTTGGCTTCCCATTTTAATCGCATTTCCTCCAGACTGGGCTGAGATGCTGCTGATCAGGCAGCAGGTACAGTAAATAGGAGCTTGAATGTGGGATGAAGGGGGCTTTCCCTAGGTCTGATGGATTACAGGACGGAGGCATGTCTGAAGAGTTGAGCACATCTGACATGCATGTACTTAGTGAGGTAAATGAAAAAGAGAGAAAGAAGAGTGATTGCTTTTACCTGGAGGTAGTGAAGACCGCATAGATCACTGGGTTCTTTGGGTCTTTGGCACTCATTAAAAACACGTCCTCTGAAAGGGCAGAACATTGCAAAATTCATTCCTCTTGGACATAGAATAGTTTTTATATATAGTGTAGCTGTTTTGAGTGTAAAAATGAACACCCACTTACGGAGCTCATCGAAGTGCGTGTCGATGCCGTTGAGCCCTGGGACGGAACAGGTCAGTTTAGCTTTTAGGAACGTAGTCCATTTGTTCACCAGACTCCTGTGTCCTCCCTCGTCATTCTGGTTAAGAAACACAGACACATCATATACAGATACAGTTCATAGTTTTTCCATTTTTCCCCCAATTTGGTCTTAACAATTCCCACCCATTAGCTAACTCATCATGCAACAAGTACTAACTGGGGAGGGTGAAGGCATACACATGCTTCCTCCAAACCAACCTTCACATCACAGGGTGAAGGTTGCATCACAGTGCAGCTTAACACTTTTGGAGGAACGTGCTATCTGCCCTCTTCCACATACATGAGCTTACCCACAATTGGCTAGTGTTGCTGTGATTAACAGGGGAGAGGTTATGCCGTTCCTCCCACCCACCCACCCAGAGAGCACGGGAGCATTGTGCTCTTTATCCCCAGCCATGGATGGCTATGACATTTTTGGGATTCAAACTCACTATCTCCCGACGATACGGTGAACATTTTGCTGTTGAGCCAAGAGTTAGCATAGATTTGTCAAGAGGTTCTACTTGTGTCAAGGTGTGGAGGTATGTGTATTGTTACCTTACACAGTTGTGCTATTCTGGAGATGGTGGCTTTGCCTGTGTGTTCTCCATCCATGGCGTTCTCTTTGAAGAACAGGAAGATTTTGTCGTCCTCTGGGTTATCGCTCTCAGGGATGAGGTGAATGCCAACAAACTTCGGATCTGGCAATCATATACCAAGAAATATTGGATATAACTGAAGATTTCTATTACTTCAATTCAATTTAATTCAATTTTATTTGTATAGCGCTTTTTACAATGGTCATTGTCTCAAAGCAGCTTTACAGAAATATATAAACACGG
>JANDJT010000092.1:16750267-16766595 GCA_024331685.1 Stegophilus panzeri | reverse complement strand
AAAAATGTTTTTACAATATTTATATTTTTTATTGTATATACAATACATAAAATATATGTAATGTACTATGTAAATATTATTTTAGTGACACTATGAATTTTTATAAATTTTACACATTACTTAAATAAAAGTTAAAAAATGTTTTCACCTAAACATACACAAGTATGTAAAAGTAAAAATGTGTATTTTAACTGAAATTAGAGGAGAGACAATGACAATTCACATGCCCTCGATTTTTTGAATTCATACTCAATTTTTGCGTTCAGGTAACCTTTAATGTGTGAAGAATAAGTGAGACTACTTGTGCAAAGCTCATAGTATACAATACAGACTGTCATAAATTTCACTGGATGTTGTAAATATATATATATATATAAATTAAAATGCAGAAATATGATTGTTTAGTAACTGGGGAAAATAAACATATTAAGATTTTTGAGATTTGTTACAATTTACTTAAATATAGTAACGAAGTACAGAAAGTCATTTTGGTAATACATTCTGTGTAGCCTACATGTATAATGACTTTTGAATACATTCACAACACATTATAATAATATATGAAAAGGCATTATAGTTTATAACAATGTTTGTAATGTATATATTTTTTAATTTCTAATATTTAAACTGAATGCATTATAAGCAGTGTTTATAACACTTTACATTGCCAGTACCAAATAAATTCAGTTGCAGTTTGCTTAGTGGATTATGTGCAGTCATAGGCACATGATTTCCTAATAATTTCCCTGGTATAGATCACATGTTAAGGGAAAAAAAAATCAGTTCATCAGGTCTCATGATGCATTATAGAAAAGTGGGCTTGGATTCTTTGGTATTGGTGATATAATGTGTTATGAACACTACTTATAAAACATAAAACTCAGCAAACATATAAACTCAGCAAATAAAAAGAAACATCCCTTTTCCAGGAGACTGTATTTTAAAGATAATTCAGTAAAATCCAAATAAGCTTTACAGATCTTTATTGGAAAGGGTTTAAACGATGTTTTTCATGCTTGTTCAATGAACCATAAACAGTTATTGCACATGTACCTGTGGAACAGTCCTTAAGACACTAAGAGTTTACAGGCGGTAGGCAATTAAGGTCACAGTTACAATAACTTAGGACACTAAAGAGTCCTTTCTACTGACTCTGAAAAACACCAGAAGAAAGATGCCTAGGGTTCCTGCTCACCTGCGTGAACATGCCATAGTCCTGCTGCAGTGAGGCATGAGGACTGCAGATGTGGCCAGAGCAATAAACTGCAATGTCTGTAATGTAAGATGCCTAAGATGGTGCTACAGGGAGACAGGAAGGACAGCTGATCATCCTTGCAGTGGCAAACCACGTGTAACCATGTGTGTGTCCCCAGACGTGATCGAGAACTTGTAAATGCCGTGGTGGAAGAGTGGAGTAACATCTCACAGCAAGAACTGACAAATCTGGTGCAATCCATGAGGATGAGATGCACTGTAGTACTTAAATCAGCTGGAGGCCACCACATACTGACTGTTACTTTTAATATTGACCCCCCCTTTGTTCAGGGACTCATTATTCCATTTCTGTTTGTCAAATGTCTATGAAACCTGTTCAGTTTATGTCTCAGTTGTTGAATGTTTTTACGTTAATACAAATATTTACACGTTATTAAATTTGCTGGAAATAAAAGCAGTTTAATGTGAGAGGACGTTTCTTTGTTTGCTGAGTATATTTATACACTACCGGTCAAAAGTTTGGAGACACTCGACTGAAATGTCTCTCATGATCCTAAAAACCTTTTGATCTGAAGGTGTATGATTAAATGTTTGAAATCGGTGTTTCATTGTGCCAACGTATTAATTTCGTTCATTAGAAAACTAACATTTTATTTACAATTTTTTTTTTTAATGGATGATTTGGAGTGAAATATTCCAAAAAGCAGCTGATAAGAGTCCAGCGTAGGTGTGAACTCCTTTAATACTGTTTAAAAAGCATCTCAGGGGGATTCCTCAAGAAATTAGTTGAGAAAATGCCAAAAATACATCTCTGGAAATTGAAAAAACAGTGTCTACTTTGAAGATGCTAAAATATTAAATTATTTTTGATTTATTTTGGATTTTTTATCACGACATAATTCACATAGATCCATTTGTGTTACTCCAGAGTTTTGATGACTTTATTATTATTCTAAAATGTGGAAAATAAAATAAAAATAAAGAATGAGTGTTTCAAAATTTTTGACCAGTATAGGTTATCTTTCTGCAAAGATTATGTTGGGTAAGGAGCCAGTTCAACAAACACAGTGGTAAAAACAGTCAGTCTGCCTAAAATCATCTAAAACCTAGCTAGCTAAGTGTGATTTCCTCACACAGTGAATGTCATGTTTTGATCATGTTGTTGAAAAGCTGTGTTCTGTAGAGAAATTGACATGAGCTTAATTCAGTACACATTGTAATCAGATACCGGCCATCTGAATGCCTGTGATGCTCCTGAACTGCAGTTGCAATGAAACCAGATTGAAAATGCTATAACTTTGCTTGTAGTTGAAATACATGCACAAAAGAAACATTTCTCAGTTCTGTAGCTCTCTTTGTATATAAACAAAAGTTTCACAATGTGAAAAGTTGTCCCAAGCTGCAACACTGAAATTAGTCATAGCAAATGTTGCTCTGCTTTCCACCTCTGGTTAGGGGCAGAGTTAGTGTTTATACCTTTTCTTACAACTTCTTACAACCAGTCATATCATTGGGTTTAATTAGTAAAACTACAGTAAACTGCTCTTATAGACAGTAAAGTTACCAAAGTGTAAAGACAGAGAAGGCAGAGCAGGAGATGTGGAGATGTAGGAGTGTAGGAGAGGTAAATGAGGTGAAGTTAAGGAAAGCCAGGCTCTCTGTAATCATTGCCAGACTGTGAAAAATCCCCACTCAGTCCGTTCCCGGCACCTCTGCCTATTCCGGCGGAGAAGCGAACATTTCTGCAATGCTTGGACAGCGCTCAGCACAGACTGTCTATGAATCATAATGATCAGTGACACGTAGAGGCTGCAGTGAGTCTCTAGAGCTCAGATCGACGTGCTGCTGTAGTAGCCATCTGCATTTGATTCTGGACATCTGTGAGCTTGGAGAAAAGGAGAGAGAGGGAGAGAGTGATTGAGAGAGAATGAGAGAGAGAGAGAGAGAAAATGAGAGCTCATCTATCACCGGTTAAATAAATGCCCCCATAGTAAATACAGGACAATTGTGCGTACATCACAGAACAGAGGCTTCAATAAGGAGTAGCTTTTTGACTACCTTGTGTATGTGGCAACAGCCATTAAGCAAGTAGTACACGCAGTACAGAAATGTCCCAAATGGATCTCATGCCGTTAGAAAGCTGGAATACATTTGTAAAGGCCCCAAATGATCCATCTCACAGTGAACAAACATTTGTTCAAATGTTCTTGAGTAAATAGAAACCACAATGATCTCCCAAATGAAACTCAACTGGTGCGGTACGCAGGGATTATCAACATTACAGGGAATAAAAACATGTAATCCAAACCATGAACAAAAGTATTGAACTGGTTAATAACATTATTTTTATGTTCCAGTGTGATTTAAAGAAAAAAAGTATAGGCCTTAATTTCTGTCTAGAATTGATCACTTCTGTATGTATGGCTACAGGAAGATAAGACATTAGATGTCATAGCCAGGTTTTCAAAGATAGCAGAAAAATCTGTGTAGAAAGTATTCTGCAAGCAACAAATTACACGTCAAAGTTGAAAGGGGGGTAAAATGCTGGAGCAGGAATATAAAAAATATCATTTCTATTATTATTATTCAAATTAACAGAGAGGCGGGGCGAGTAACACTTTATAATACTGTCCCAGAATTCATAGGTAACTATGCAGGAACTAAGCAGGAATGAAGGAGTACTACTTCATTCACATTTACATCACTCCTATTAATTACTAAGAACTAGTTTATTGTGCAAAAATTGTGTTTGGAGGAACAATTAACTGTGTTCCTATTAACAAAGCAGTAAATACTGAGTTTTAGATTTCTCCTGTAGAGAAAACAATGACTGTTTTATAATAAGTACTGATCACATCAACATTAATTGTCAGTAGTTTCCTCAAGTAGTCCGAACTAAACACTGCTTTAGTGAGCTACAAAATAAAACCACATTTCTACCATACTAACAAAAAAATCACAAAAAATGCTTTCCCCCAATTTCAAACACAAAAAATGCTTTGATCAGTAGAGACCTTACTCCATAAAGTAGATGCAGACCAGATGCTGTGCAGAGCATTATTCAAAGTAAAAATACTAATTTGTATAGTTATTGTGCATGGTTTTTGTTGACATTGTCAAACGACATTGTTAATAAAAGAAAATCTTCCAGGAAAATCACACAAGCATTATAATGAAACGCCACTTAAAGGACCCCATTTTGAACAGCAGCAGCATTTTATCCCAGCTTCTGAATAGAATCTAACAGCATGTCCAGTAAACTTCTCTGATCTTCCTGGAATGTAACAAAACCAAACACTAAAGTAACTCTGATAAATTATAATTAGATGACTATCATTCTCAAATGTAAACAACAGTTCCCTGATGTGGGAAAGGCATTGTTTTGAAAGAGACTGTAGTTCCCTATAGAGATGCACCGATGTATCGGCCGATAAAGGCTATTTTTCCCGCTAAACCGATAATCCGATGATCAGGGCCAATTATATCCTGATTATATCCTGTCAATCAAAAGAGGGCGGGAAAACACAACGATTTCAAGCTGTGTATAAACATGATGTCTCTTGTGTGGAATGACGACAAAACTGCAGTTTGAATTATTATTCATTTATAAGAAGGTATAAAAGGCAGAAATATCGGAATCGGCCGATATCACTCTGAATAATCGGTTATCGGTATCGGCTGAGAAATTTAGTATCGGTGCATCTCTAGTTCCCTAGCTCACTCAGTCACATTAGATAGCAATTTTGCCAGAAATGTCCAACAACAAAACAAACCTTCTGGTCTAGACCATGCCAAGTTCTGATTCAAATCTGAATGCAGACATTTTGTTGCTTGGAGAAACAGAGCTGGTAGCCAGAGAAGTCATTTCCTAAAATCTTTCTTGCACAGATTTAGAAAATATATGCAAATGCAAAAAAAAGAAGGTATATTTATAGGCACAGAGATTTTTCTTTCTCTTTTTCTCTTTCTTTTAAGACCTTAGACATTTTCATTTCTATTCCTTTACCTAAGACATGTACTGTATGTTGCTTCCTCTTTTTCTCATTCACATTCCCTCTGCCCCATCTGCCTCACACCTTTCACTCCTGCCGTTCTGGCACAAGATCTGTCAGATCGGTGAGTTTCTGCCTTCTCTAAGCTTAAAGAGTGTGAGAGTGTGACTGCTGCTTGAACTTCAGAAAGAAGACATTCTTTCACAAAGGTCATCACAAGAGGTAGCCTGCAAATGGGTTGTGATTAAACAGTCTCACACACACACACCCACCCACCCACACACACACACACACACACACACACACACACACACACACACACACAAAACACAATGTGTCTGTGCTTATAGATCTTATCTTGGCCAACATCTTCATGGGTATGATAAGATTTTTAAAGGAATTGTTCAGTCAAAAAGGACATTATCACAATGATCTTCTTAATGAAAATGAAGTCGATCAGTTAAGAAATGTCTGGTGTCTGATAGACTCATTAGCTAGAATTCTAGCTTTTGCTATAAAGTCTGGTACGCTTTGTTATCAAGTGCAACCAATAACCGCCTACTTTCATGTTTACTCACCACTAACCAATTCAAGCAGACTCTTGTATAACTTTTACAGATGGCATGCCGTGAACTTTTGTCAATAATTATATATCTTGCTCCAAAAAGCTCATCGTGTCACAGGGGTTAAAAGAAATGCACATGTGGAAAGTCAGTCAATTAGTCTGAAGCTTGACTTGCAGTAGTGTTACCACAAAGATTACTGGGTGATAAAGATTTGATATTAGTTTTCTTGCAGATACAGTGCAAAATTAAAAGAAGCCACCGTTTAAACCCAAACTTGTCTTGGCTGATTGACTAGATTTGAAACCAAATAGAGTTTAAGTTCTGCATTTAAGCTGAAGAAATGCAACGCACACAATCTCTCTGTCTGTCTCACTTGCTTTCATACAAACACACAAAAACACATCTGCCAGAGAACATTATTAGAACATTCAATAAGCATTCAACAGGGTCTAAGATGGTTAGGATATAATATTAATATTATAATATAATGTTCCTGTTACATTTTAAAAACAGCCGCTCAAATACTGGCTTGCTTCAAAATGTTACTAGAATGTTTCACCTACAAAGTTCCTACTTCCCAGATGTTCATTCCTTTAACTATAAATATATATAAATCAACGAACTTCCTCAGTACAAATTTATTTTATAACCATAATCCAACTATTCTAATATTAGGTTCATTACTTAAATATGATCAAAAATCAGTATTAGAAGCTATGTATTTATTATTAACACACTTTGATTAAAAGTAGTGACCAGGGTCACCGGAGCAATGGGGCGGGCTGGCATTTGACCCAGCACTTTTCAAACTACTGGGGCTGGGGTTATTGTACTTCAGGTAATAACAGACAGTTCTGACTCAGTTGAAAAACCAGTCAATACTTCCAGTTCAGCTGGGGGGGAGGGAGAGGGGGTGGTTGGTAGGGGGTTGACAATTCTCCTGAAGGTGATCTCCTATGGGTGACAAAGGGTTAACCATGCTTTGGCGCTCACTGGCACTTAATAATCATGTGACATATGCACTTAATCAATTACAGGAACATTCCTTAAATGGCATTCTATGAATAAAGTAAGTAAGGCTTGTTGGAAAAATGTTTAGCAAAACAGACAGTTACTTCAGTGACACACTTCTATTAAAAGGTGTGTTGCACCCTGTTATTGTATTGTAATCAGATCCTGGCTCCATATAGCACTAAAAGCAAAATACATAGGTAATCTGTATGTTTTTTTATAGACAACTGACAGATGTACTTCTCCTCTCAGACAACAATCCTGCCCCACCACTTGAGCAGTGGTGCCACCCCTGGTAGTGACATTTAAGTTGACATTATTTACAGGCCTAATTGACTTTGAGTTAGCGAGGCTTGCATTAAAACCATATCGTTCAGTAAACCACTCAGTTGAGCAAATAACTATGAGAACTCAATCATAAATATAAAATCTTTGTTGTGATTTTCACCAGAGTAACAAAATTAAGCCATCACAGACCCCCTGTATGTGCTTCATGGATGCCTGGATCCATGGCTCTCAGTTTGCTTTAGACATAAAGTTCCAACAACTGTAAAATTCTGCTAAGATTGTTCACTGGGATGCTTACTGGCTACATTCGAAAGAGCCAAACAGACAAGAGCTACTACACACAAGATTATTGTAGGACGCTTTCAATCAGTCAAAACAGCCCAAATGCAGTTGTGTGTTCTGTGTGTTTTAGGGCTCCTCTATGTCTGCGCAGTCTGCCACTCGGCATTCAGTGACGAGAGAGAGAGAGAGAGAGAGAGAGAGAGAGAGAGAATGAAAAAAAAAAGAATAAAAAGCAAAGCCGATGGTTTTGGGCGCTACCTATTTATTTGAGTCAGAACAATGGCGCACTTCAAACCACGCGTCAGCCCCTGACCCGGTTTTGGCCCCAGTTTCACTGCCAGACAGCTCACTCACATCCTCTCCAGCGCTTAGCAGGCAAAGTGTGTGGTGCGGTTTTGTTCAGTGTTTGTTCAATGCCAGAGTTCACTAAGCTTTTGGAAACTTGGACCATCGCTTAACATGCTGGTTTGTATGTCTCTCTGAGGCTCTAGTTTTGCTTCACTATGCTTGGCTTAAGCTCTCTTTTGCTTAAACCTCTCTTCATATATCATGCTCTGGCTGCAGGTTTGTGTCAGTAACCTCGGTAACGGAGCCGTGCGCCAGGCTATGAAGGCGTTTTGATTGACAGCTCAGGACAGGCGGTTGAGCGGAAGCAGACACCCGCAGAGTCATTCGACTCCCAACGACACCAACAGGAAACATAATCAGCGTAGCAGATAGCCCCCAAAAGACAGTGTGTATGAGTTGGAGTGATTTATGGCTTAGAAAGATTACTCGAGGCAACAGTGCAATCAGTGAGGTGAAGCCTAGCATCTATTTACCTGGAGATAAATACAGCAGAGTGCAAAAGTTTACACCCCCCATGGATTCTGGGTGAAATATTTACAGAAAAGTCACATGAACTCCACATGTGCATAATAACTCTTTATTTATTTATTTATTTATTTATTTATTTATTTATTTTTTACATAATTTAAAATGTTCTCATTATTTTCACACGTTCATTTTTCATGTGTTTCTTTTTTTTTTTTTTTTTACACATGCTTCATTTACTTTTAAATGAGATTATTATTATTATTATTATTATTATTATTATTATTATTATTATTATACTTTTTACAAATGAATCAATTCACATGTGAAACAAGAGAAGAAATATATAGCTCTATTTTACAATTTATCTACAAGTATGAACAGTTAAAAATTGTATAGTTTTATAAAGTTTATACAAAGTATAGTAAAGTTAAAAATGAAATTAGCTGTTCAGAAATTAGTCTCTATGTGTATATGCATTCTTCTGCTTGCATACACATTCATTAGTGTGTCTAAAAATTCCCAATTCCTTGCTGAACTCCTCTCTTTAAGGCTGTGAAACAGTACTGGCATGTTATCCTGAAGCGGTCCTGCTTGGAGAGTGTGCGGAAGTGTTTAATTACTCCTGAATGTGCCCTGGACATGCCAGGCAAACCGCAGAGACTGCTCGAAGCACGCCTCTGGCCACAGAGCATGCAGCCAGACACTGCTGAGACAGAACTTAACTCTCCTCCCTAGCGTCCTAGATTACACACTGACTCACACACACACACAGAGCGAGAGAGTGAGAGAGAGAGAGAGAGAGAGAGAGAGAGAGAGCAGGACATCATTAATATCACTAATATCCTGGATGCTACAGGGAGAAAGTCTGTGGTTGGAGAAGAATGAGGGAGAGGCCATAGGTTTTCTCATAGCACCATTGGGATAGATCTAAAATTTTCTTACTTGGGACATATTCACACAAACACACACAGACACACAAGCCTTGTGACATTCAATACTCCCAAAGCGCTTTTCTATGGATACTGATATTCTGAGACAGGTGCACGCTTTCCTTCCACACTGCACCCAATGTTCAGTCTGTAACCGGATCTACAACACATGAGACACAGGTGTACATACTAATGCATGCTACCATCTATATCATATCTAGGTCTACCTCATAGAGGAAATGATATAATTATGCCAAATAGGGGCTGATAAGATTTAATTGAACCCAACACAGTTCAGTGAAAAGGTCAAGCCTGAAGATCTTTCAGCAAAGAAAGCTAATTCTCAGCCCAGATGAACACAACACATATGCTTAACTTCAATCCACTTTCTAATCCAAGAGAAGTATCCTTAGATGTATAAAGGTACAGAAGAGGAAGAAAGAGAAGATGATGCAGAGAGGAAAAAGATGAAAACATTTCAGAATTTTGACAAATCCTCCACCACTGTACAAAATATTTGTCATTTTTCTGTTAATTTAAATTTCTTTCTTTCTTTCTAATCATAGTAAAGATAATAAACTCATAAATATGTACTGCATTTCTTTAACTTTGTCATTAGTCTGCCATTTAGGATCTATTTAATTACATTTTAGAGTTTACTGGTCAGCTTTCATCTGTCGCCCTGTGTGTGTGGAGTTTGAATGTTCTCCCCATGCACCATCCTCCAAAGAAATGCATTGTAGATTGTGCCCTGCTATGGATCGTTACCCCGTCCAGGGTGTCCCCTGCATCGTACCCCGAGTCCCCTGGGATAGGCTCCAGGCTCCCCCGCGGCCCTGTGTAGGATAAGCGGTACAGAAAATGGATGGACGGATGGTCAGCATTAATAATGCCTACTTTCTATTAGTGTTGATTCACCATTCTCTTTTTTCTTACTTTTGCAGGTGCACCCAAAGAATGGAAACTAAATCTAGAATCTATAGATACTATCTATCTATCTATCTATCTATCTATCTATCTATCTATCTATCTATCTATCTATCTATCCATCCATCCATTCACCTACCTATATATCTATCTATTTGCATAATGCTGCATTTTAATTAAAGGAGCAATTTGAAAGTCGTCTGCTGTGTGCCTGAGGTGAATTGTGATTGCAGTAAAAACAAATCTGACCAGTCTTTCAAGTTCCCCCTCACCAAACCTACCCCTTCTGGGTGTCATCATTTGTCGTTAAAAGAAAAGGAGAGATGATTTAAGAGATTAACTTGTTGGATCACATACAAAGCTCACAGGACACCACATTCATTCATGCATCCATTCATTTATCTTCATAAACTACTTTAATATATAGATTTTATTTAAAAATAACTATAAAAAATAAATGGAACAGGCATGATTGGTCAAACTTTCTGTGGAAGCAGACAGGATTGGTTAAAATTCCTTTGGGAGTGTGGAATTCTTTGCATTGTGATATTATAATTCATTCATTCATCTTCAGTAACCGTGGTGGATCCAGTAGTCACCAATCCACCTACCAGTATGTTTTTGGGAAGTAGGAGGAAACCACAGAAATGCCACACAGACTCTAAACCAGGATTGAACCAGAGACCCTGGAGCTGTGAGGCAGCAACATCCCACTCATGGAACAATGAATTACAAAGTGGATGGTGGGATATCTATATTTCTTTTCCTATTATGAGCCAGACAATGCAGAACAAATAAATACCCTTACAGAGATAAAATGAGAGAGAGAATCAGAAAGGAAGACAGCCTGAACTGATATTGTTAACTGCTGTGGCTTGGTGGTGAAGGCTGGGACAGAGTGAACAGTTCAGAAAGAGTGTGTGAGAGAGAGTGAATTGGGAGAAATAGAGAACAACGCAAATGCCTTCTTGTATAATAGCTTCCATCCCTGAAGTCTGGGCCGGTGCCATCCGGCACTTCCTTTGTCAACAAGCGAGCAGTCGCTATTACAGACCTCGTCCAGACTGCACCCAGTGCAGATTTCGGCTGAATTCTGATGACTCACAGTGGCTCCCTATTCTAGCGCCAACCCAATCAATCCCAGGATGGTTCTGGCCAGGGTAATGAGATCAGAGGCCCTGTATAATTACTCTGCAGTGAGTAATTATCAGGTTGTTTCACAAGCTCTTTAAACTCCTCCGCGCATGCTAGTTGGCCAGGACTCGGCGACGGGGTTGCCCTGTTAAATAAACCTACGTCTCAGTGGGCTGCACACACATGCTGCTGCCTGCAGGGGGCACTGTTTTCATTTCCACTAAGTGGGAGCCAGACATGGAGAGAAGAGCAGAAGAGAGGAGTTGCTCTACTTATGTGATGGCATCACAAGGTGGATGGGGAAACCTTTCACCTGCATGAAGTACTGAAGCACAAAACCCGGGTTTTAATTTAGGAGTGTGAGGGAGCACCATGCATAACGTGTGATACAATGCAACGATAATGTTGACAGTAGCAATTTTCAGCCCCAGCCAACAGGAACAACAGGGTGAAAAAGAAAAGGCTGCTGGGATAATTACAGGGCCAGCGTACAGAGAAGAGTATCCATCACGTGGCCATCGCTCAACAACTGCGATCTCAGAGATTGTTTGACAGGCCTTCCCCTAGGGAACACTGCCGTTACTGGCTGTCACGGATGATACAAGCCATGATAAATCTGCATAGTTTGTATGTGTCTGTGAAGAAAAAGAGACCAGCCCTCCCTAGAGAGTGGGTTCTCCTCACGCTTGTTTAAGAGCGTGTCCCTTGAGAGTGGCTCGGCAAATTTATTTGGCTTAATTACTATGCTGTATTCACAGGGGGGAGTGCGAATGAATGACACTTCACTTAACGACCAGCCTCGTCTGGCCAGCTACTGTCTGCTGGCTCCTTTCATTAAGCCACTCTCTCTTTCCCTCTCCATCCCTCTGTCCGTCTCTCTCGCTGGCACTTAAACAGCGTGTGGGTGTGAACGCCGATCTGTCACTCTGCGAGGCATCAAAAGAGCCATCAAACACCTGTGGACCACTCAATAACACACACACACACACACACACACACACACACATACAGTAACTCTATCACCATGGCCAGGTGTCTAATTATCTTAGCCTGGCTCTATCTTCACATCTCGCTCGTCAAAAGCACATCCAGATCCACTCTCTTTCTCTTTCTCTCTCATTCAGACACAGGGTCTCTCGTCCACTCTCTCACACAAACTGAGTATCTTTGTACCAAACATGGCACTGAAGTGTTTTTTTTTTTTTTCATTACATCAGTCTCATCTCCATTTAGTCCTTTTGGAATCCTAATGTGTGAAGCTATCTGTCAATTATTCATACTCCACCACTCCCTCTGTGTCATATCAAAGATGAATAACAAATAAGGTAGCAGACAAGGGTTATTTATTTCTCTCTTTTTTTTGTGTTCATTAGAAAACAGCCGCTTTGATGTCAAAACGCATTTCCCACAATCCTTTGGGCCATCCCAGCAGTGGTATTAGTTCTAAGAGGCATATGATTGGCTACAGGTGGACATGCACCTTTTTCATATTAAAGCCTCGCGGCTATTTTTTCTTCTTCTCTGAAAAACACATGCTGAAGTGCAGATCCCAAGCACATTCCAGTCTGGTACACTAAAGTTTTTATGTATATTTGCTCACAAGCCATTCTTTCTGTGAATTTGAAGCAAAAAAATCTGTGCACATGTGTGTGATTTCTCACACCATCACATTTTCGGAGCACTTCAGATGACAGGCTCGGGGATCGAAATAACTCGCGCCATCTATAAAAGTAATGAGAGGGTATTTTAATGGCTGTACTGGAGTAAATCTCTAAATGCTTCACACTAACCTTACAATCAACACCAATGCTGGAAGGAGTATACGCACTACGTGAGCTTTTAAAAAAATAACTGAGAGAGGAAAAAAAACAGAGCGCGCGAGAGAAAGAGAGATTGCCACCCTATGTGGAGTCATATACTTTTGGCCATGTGTCTGGACAAAGAACCGCAGTGGCTTGCCTAGCTGACAATAAAAGAGAAACGGCCAAAAATATGGCAAAAATGCTTGTGCCTATTTCCATTTGAGATGAAAGGGGCTGGCTTACAAAAGATGTTGAGCTAGTTTTTGGTTCTCCACAGTCTCCATGCAAAATATCACTCTGTCCCAATAATAATGTTCCCCACCACCGCTACCATTCACGTCAGTTTACTCACACAACATCACATTAACAGTAATGCATAAGGGATTATGAGGGTATCAGGGCACTTCCACAATAGCTATATGAGCATGTATGCACTTGAATCTTTGTGAGGTTTTTTATTATTATTTTTTTTTTAACATATTTTTTTTTACACAAACAGCATAGGATCACTGATCGCCTATTCGGGATTGTTACAGCAGGAGACATCTCTTGGCTATGCATGGCAGCTATAAAACAGGGGACCGGGCACAGAGTTCAAACCTGAGGAGAAATCCCAACATGGGCCAACACATACAACTACGATTCCCTGAGACCTCCCGGAACATATGGAAACAATCTGTCAGAGCGAAATGAGAATAGACGCTCATATGCCAGTGAGAGACTGAAAGAGAGAGAGAGAGGGAGAGACGGACGGAGAGAAAATAGACAGAAATGAAAGAGTAGAGAGACAGAGTGGAGCTGGTTAAATCAGAGAGGTAAAAATATACAGAACGGATGAGTTGTATAGACAGCAGACAGAGAGAAAGATGGATACAGATAGATAGATAGATAGATAGATAGATAGATAGATCAGTCAGAATTTCTTAAGTTCTAATAGACACACATTAAATTCACCAAAAACTCACCCTTGTAGGAGAGCCGTAGCCGTGGAACGTTCCTCTTGGGGTTCTGCAGGGCCACTCTTCCGGGCAGAGCCGCCATGCCCAGCAGGACTACAATCCCAAGCAGGTAATCCATGGTGCTGGAGCGCCGGTCTCCAGCCCACGGGGGGCTCCCGGCCCACAGCGCCCAGAGAACAGTACTTCCCTTCTGTGTGAAGATCTCTGCAGTTGCTCCTCTCCTCTCTCTGCGCTCCGAGGCAGATCCAGAGCTGTGAGCGTCTCTACAGGAGGCAATCCGAGTCAGATTCCCGGTGAGGCAGACAGGAGCTCACATGGCTCCATGTGGTTGGGAATGTGGAGGGGGGTGTGAGGTGTGTTAGGGTTTAAGGTGTACTCCTCTTTGGCTCTCACTCGCTGTAAGGCGCTGAGTGTGAATCTGTGTCCAGGGACTGAAGACTTTGTCAGGGATCCCGTAACATCCACGTTTCACACTCACTCACACACACTCTAACACACACTTCTGGTCCTGTCCACTGCACGGGCAGACTGAGAGGGAAAGACAGAGCACTACACCATCCACAAGAGCGGAGGGGAGGGGAAGGGAGGGGTGGGGAGGAGAGAAGGGAGGGAGTGAGGGAGCACAGATGAAGGTGGAGGAGGGGGGTGAACGAGGGAAGAAAAGACACCCCTCTGAACAGGTCTGACGCTGTGTCAGTCTCAGATACTTCTACTGGGTTACTGTGACTCTGAGTGTGCCTTTTGATTCTGAAGATTATTTCAAATTTTGTTTATTAAGTACACTTTATTTATTACATTTCATTCCTGATATAATTGATTTTGTTTAGTTCCTTTTAAAAAACATAGAAAGGCTTTATTACATTTTTTAACATGTATATTTTTCTTAGTTTCTTTCTTTCTTTCTTTCTTTTTTTCATTAAAAATTTTTTACTTCTGTAGTTTATTTATTTTTTTTTTCTTTTTTATTTCTTCCTGCTTTCTTCAGTTCTTGACATTTCTTTTTGTCTTGTCATTCATTTGTGACTTGTTACATTTCTGCTTTTCTTTCTTTTTTCATGCTTGAATGATTAAGTTTTGTTATTATTAATGAAATATTAACATTCTTTCTGTCTTCCTTTCTTTTTTCTAGTTTTTTTCTTATTCTGTCTTTCTTTCTTGAATTACTGTTCTTTCTGAGGTACTTGACTTCCTTCCTTCCTCCCTCCCTCCTTCCTTCCTTCCTCCCTCCTTCCTTCCTTCCTCCCTTCCGTCTCTCCTTCCTTCCTCCCTCCTTCCTTCCTTCCTTCCTTCAAGTGTGTCGCACACTGTTGTATATACAAACTAAAAAGACAGAACCACAGAGGAACACTTGACAGATAAAATCAATCATCACATGGATAATATTATACTGTAGATGTTTGCTGCAGCTGTGCTAAACATCATCTATAACAGTAAAATGGCTGAAAATGCAGTGAGCCGTACTCAAACCTGATCTACTGTACAAGCTAAAAGCACAGACTCACACAATTCCATCTCCCTCTTTCTCACTCTGTTCCATGTCACACACACACACACACACGAACACACACACACCTTGAAGACAGTGTTATTGTAAGGTGTTAATGTGTCATTTTACAGCCCATGTGCTAAGTAAGGAATAAAACAGGAAGGCGCATGCTGTTATAGGAACGTAATTAATGATGGGATGATGTGATGAAGCTCCACATGAAGCAGAGTTACTGTTAAACCATAAAGCTGATTATTTTTCAATAACAGCGCACCCTGATGTGTTTTATTCCTCTTATACCTCTGCAATTTTCTTTCTTTCTTTCTTTCTTTCTTTTTATTGAATTCTTAGATTTCTTTCTTGACTTCATTTCAGTCTTTCTTTCCATGCATGAATTCTTATTCTTTTGTTATAATTTTTTGACTTCTTAACTTTATTTAATTTTTTATTATTTCTTTCTGTCTTAACTTATATATCCTTTTCCTTTTTCCCTTGACTATGTACATTTTTTACATCTTTCCTTCTTGTTCATTTATTCTGTAGTGTTTATAATTTAATTGTTTGTTTGTTTGTTTCTTTTATGGTTATAATTTATTGTTAATTTGCACACACACACACACAGAGTTGCAGATCAAATACTACCAGCATGGCGATGTGTCAGTAAACAATTATTTGACTTCTTTGGTGATTTTTTAATTTTGTCCTTCTGTAGGGATGCAGTAAATAACAGCTTTTACTATCCCTCTTTCCTCCATCAGCCTTCAGCCTCACTATGTTAAGAGTAGAAGGTTTCTCTTCTCTATGCTACCGCACTGATGTGATTTGCCTCAGAGTGTATACGGCACCGGAGAGAGTCTGACTGAACCAAACTGACACACAGAGTAGTTCAGAGAGACTTCTGGTTTATTGCAGATTTCACAG
>JANDJT010000092.1:16738644-16750167 GCA_024331685.1 Stegophilus panzeri | reverse complement strand
CTATGGTGACATGTTTACTGGCATGCACACAACAGACAGGTTCTGGAAAGTTCATGAGACAGAAATCAAACTATAACGTAAACATACTTATTGATATCTGAGGGAATAGAGAATAGAGAGTTTCTAACACCTTCTTTCTATCATGCCTTACATTTCTTTCTTGACTTTGTTAATTTCAGTTTTTCTTTCTTTCCCTTCTTGAATTATTATTTAATTTTCTTTCTTTCTTTCTTTCTTTCTTTCTTTCTTATTTTCTTTATTTCTTCTACATTCCTTCTGTAGTGTTTATCACTGAATTGTTTCTTTCTTTCTTTCTTTCTTTCTTTCTTTCTTTCTTTCTTTCTTTATTCCCTCTGTAGTGTTTATCACTGAATTGTTTCTTTCTTTGTTTGATTCTTTCTTTCTTTCTTTCTTTCTTCTGTAGTGTTTATCATTTAATTGTTTCTTTCTTTCTTTCTTTCTTTCTTTCTTTATTTATTTATTTCTTCTACATTCCTTCTGTAGTGTTTATCACTGAATTGTTTCTTTCTTTCTTTCTTTCTTTCTTTCTTTATTCCCTCTGTAGTGTTTATCACTGAATTGTTTCTTTCTTTGTTTGATTCTTTCTTTCTTTCTTTCTTCATTCCTTCTGTAGTCTTTATCATTGAATTGTCTGTTTCTTTTGTTCTTTCCTTTTTTCTTTCTTTCTTTCTGTTTTTCTTTCTATTTTTTCTTTCTTTCTTGCTTTCTATCCCACCCCTTTACTGTGACTGACTAGATCCTTTTCATGGGCGCACATATGTATGCCTCCTGCTTGCGTGACCATGTCTGCAAACATCTGATCACCCCCGGCTCCAAACACTCTCTTTGGTTGTTTACACCAAATCCAAATGAAGTGTCGGGAGAGATGAGAGACAGGCCGTATACATCAACACCTCCAAAAACCCACAGCAATCTCTTCCCCTGCCAAACATCCTGGAACATTAGTGAGGTTAAGAGCAGCCTGAACTGCATCGATCAAACAGAGCTGAGGCTTTCGCCTGGGTACGAGCTCTGTGTTCCTGAGTAACTGTTTGTGGAGGTTGGTCCAGGATCAGTGCTTCGAGTAATGAATGATGTCTTAATAAATAACAACGTGGCAGCGTGGGACTAAAAGGAGTGAGGATACTGACACACTGATTCTTGAGGCCTTTCAGCGGCCGCAAAGTAAAAATAGAGCCGAAACAAGATCCAGACAGGAGCTGTCGCTGTGGAAATCTCTGTCCGTCAGAACTGTGCCAGTAGAGCTGTGTGACTGACAATGTGTGTGTCTGTGTGTGTGTTGGAGCATAGCAAATATAACAAATTCTTACTAGGCATTTATTCATACCCAACCACACATACACTTAAATGTCATATATTACTCAAAATGGCATGAACATTATAGACAATTATATGCAGCCATGTTTTAAGAACAATTCACACACACATACACGCACACGCACACACACACATCACAGGAGATACAGAAATCCACCCTTCCTCTCTTCTCTTAAGAGCTAAAACTGCACTCTAACATCCTCTTAGCTGTTCGTCACATCCTCAAACTCTGATACACCCCGTATACCGTGACATATGTCAGTGTGTGTGTGTGTGTGTGTGTGTGTGTGTGTGTGTGTGTGTGTCAGTAGGGGGGCGGGTTGTTTGCATGTGAATGATGCCTCATTCTCATCATTATCATCAGGACCGCCTTGGTCAAGGTTCTCCATTATCCATTTCCTGTTTGTAGAGGGGGGTGCAGTTCCTGTCCTGGTTGGACGTCATTGTTATATCTAATCGCCCCCACAGGTCAGTCCACCCTGCTCACTGATTCAGCAGGTATCAGCACACACACACACACACACACACACACACTGTGTGTGGGGCTGTGTAATGGGAAAAAGACAAGAAGAGGAATGACAAGTGGAAAAAAAGACAAAAGGGAGAAGAGAGAGGTGTGATATTTGGTTGGCACCAGACTACACACTTGTCTCTGCTCACATCCTCTTTACGTGGTGTTGAGAGCTCTGCCATTACAGCCTGCTCACTTGACAAATACTCCAGCTTAATGTGTGTGTGAGTGTCAGAGAGGAGGAAGAACACAGAAACTTGTTAAAATCACCTCTAAAGTTTTCAGACTAGGTTTTCTGATACTGTTATGGAGAAGGAAGTCTTCAAGAAAACAACTCTTGATATCACATGGAAATATTCAGTGGAAATGTAACAATAATTAATAGGAAAGGGAATAATTTGGGCTCAGAATTGTTGGGAGATTGACTTGACAATCAAATTAACCTATTCAAATACCCAGGATAGCATGAAAAAGGTTCATATAGGAACAGAAGCTAGTACATTACTGGTAAAGTAATGTGATGACTATACTACATCGCAGTGAGACCATTTGAGATTCTGATTTAAAGAATTAGTACAGTGAGGTGACAACAAGAAGAAAGCCTAAAGTCAATAAAGAATGAGAAACGAGAGATTTCTAGAAATTGAGCTGATTAAGAAATAGAGGTGCTGTTGATCATTTATGCCAAGTAAAGTCAAGTCACCATTATTCCTTTATTTATATAATATTTAACTAGTGACAACTAGTTGTTGGCCAAAATAAAAATTAATTACAGACATTAATGAAATAAATCTATGGACTCCTGAGTGGCACAACAGAAATGTGTTCATCCTTTTGTCAGGATATTGTTAGTTTAAATCCCTACAGAGTCCCATGAAAAGGAAATGACAATAAATAATACAATAAATAATAAGTTTGTGAACCTTTTAGAATTTTCTCCTAAAAGTAGATGTAGAGAATGATATTAAACAAATGAGACAAAATATATAAATGTATTATACTTGGTCACTTATTCATTGAGGAAAATGATCCAATATTACATATCTGTTAGTGGCAAAAGTATGTGAACCTTTGCTTTCAGTATCTGGTTTAAACGTTTCCAGTAACTGTTGATCAGTCCTGCACATGGGCTTGGAGGAATTTTAACCCATTCCTCAGTACAGAACAGCTTCAACTCTGGGATGTTAGTGGGTTTACTCACATAAACTGGTTACATCAGGTCCTTCCACAATATTTCCATTGGATTAAGGTCAGGACTTTGACTTGGCCATCCCAAAACATTAATTTTATTCTTCTTTAACCATTTTTTAGTAGAATAACTTGTGTGCTTAGGGTCGTTGTATTGCTGCTTGACCCACTTTCTCTTGAGATTCAGTTCATGGACAGATGTCCAGCAAGACTATTACAAGTCTTGCTCTTGGAGTGATCTTTGTTGGTCTCCACTCCTGGGGAGGGTAACAATGGTCTTGAATTTCCTCCATTTGTACACAATCTGTCCAAACTCTTTAGAAATGGTTGTGTAACCTTTTCCAGCCTTATGAGCATCAGCAACTCTTTTTCTGAGGTCCTCATAAATCTCCTTTGTTCATGCCATAATACACTTTCACAAACATGTGTTGTGAAGATCAGACTCTGATAGATCCCTGTTCTTTAAATAAAACAGGGTGCTCACTAACACCTGATTGTCAATCTATTGATTGAAAAAACCTGACTCTAATTTAACCTTCAAAATAACTGCTAATGCTAGAGGTTCAGATACTGGTTCACAGATATGTAATATTGGATCATTTTCCTCAATAAATAAATGACCAAGTATAATATATTTGTCTCATTTGTTTAATTGGGTTTTCTTTGTCTACCTTTAGGACTTCTGTGAAAATCTGATGATGTTGTAGGTCATATATATGCAGATACATAGAAAATTCTAACCCTAACCCTAACTTTCAAGCACCACGGTACACAATATGGCCAAAAGTATATTGACACCTGTTATATTCACACCCACATGTACTGTAGGTCTTTCCCAAACTGTTGACACAAAGGTGGAAGCACACAAATTTATATAATGTCTTTGTACATTGTAGCATTACAATTTCCCTTCACTGGAACTAAGGACCTAAACATGTTCCAGCCTGAGAATTCCCCTGTGTACAATGCAAGGTCCATGAAGACATGGTTTGCCAAGGTTGGAGTGGAAGAACTTGAGTGACCTGCACAGAGACCTGACCTCAACCCCACTGAACACCTTTGGAATGAACTGGAACGCCGACTGCACCCCAGGCCTCCTCACCCAACATCAGCGCCCGACCTCAATAATGCTTTTGTGACTGAATGAACACAAATCCCCACAGCCACGCTCCAAAATCTAGTTTAAAGCCTTCCCAGGAAGGTATTATAACATCAAAGGGAGGACTAAATCTGGAATGGGATGTTTAACAAGCACACATAGGTGTGATTGGTCAGATGTTCACATACTTTTGGCCATATACTGTAGGGAATTTTAGTTTGTCAATAGTATTTAGTTAGAAAAAGTTACCTCTCACAACTGCATGAAAAGATATTATATGACTAACACTGCCAGAGATGTGGTCATCTGTGAGCTAGTCAACAGCAAACTACAAGAAAAGATGATGATAAGGTGACAAACAAACTCTAAGAGTGTTTGAAATGTGGGATTTACACCCCACATTTTGTGTAATGGAATCTTCAGGGCAGATGTGAATGTGTGCAGTCTGGTAAAGCACAGTTAAAAGCCTACAAGTTTAAATGATTCGAAGCCTGCACATTACTGGTAAATGTATATGCACTACGTATGTGCCATTAATGTTGATTCATACATATGACCATGACTACTGTCAGACAAACATATCACTTAGAGATAGCTAGACGTCTATTAGACGTGACACATCAGAAACTTTGCCGCAGCCTCTGTGCTCACCAGGCTCACAACATTACATTCACTGTTCTAAACTACTGCCATGTGTGATGTGTTCATAGCTGCCTGTAAGACAAATCACTGGTCCAGTTCACTGTGCACTTGTGTCTGCTCTTGTCAGCTGGACCATGAACATATGTATCACAGGATGTGATGATGCTAAAAATGAGCCCTGGCTGTGTTGTGAGTCCGTTGAAGCAGGATGCTGAGAGCTAAAACATCATTACTGCTCATACTATGAGCTCAGATACCTTTAACAGAGATCACTCTGAACATGTAGAGGAGCGACTCACTGACATGTTCTCTCTGATATAATTTAACATGTACTACATTTTTATATTTGGGTGATTCCATGATTGGGTATAATTTAGCCTTTATAGCTCAACATTTTCAACATTGTGTCAAAGGAAACATGGATGTAACTATTCAAAACCCCATCTCAGACAACAGTCTATTTTTTAAAATTATTATTTTTTTTAAATACACAGAATATAGAATTAGCAAATGCACAAAATGTGGTTAACTAGTATCCATGCTAATGGCATGAGGACATTAAGGACTTTCTAATGATTTATCTAATGTTGTTTAATTAATTATATACTTTTATACTATACTTTGGGAAAAAGGTTGTACTTTTAAAGTAACCTCATTAGTCAATGTTCACAATAGCCCTGAAACTAAAGAAAAATGAATGAGTGAGCTTACTTTTCTTCTTCCCATGATCTTCAGGAAATTGAGATGATGCAGTTTCATGCTCAACCTGTGACTTGTGGAATATCTGAAATATTTTGTAAGGGGGCAAATGGTGTGGGACTAAAATGTAAATTTTTCTTAGCCTATAATGCTTGACTTTTGGAAAAAGACATTTCACACATGAAATGCTAAATGGAGGCACACATTAATGCAAAAAATAATATGATTTTTGAGGTGTATGAATGATTATATTTCAAGGTAAAGTGTAGTTATGAATGTTTGAAGATAAAATGCTTTTCACCTTTACATAAATATTTCTAAATGTAATATCAATGAGGTACAAATGGTACTTTATCTGTGGAATCACCTATTTGCAAGTCATGCTTTGTAGAAATGAAAAGTGAATTGTTTAAATGTGCCTTTTACACAAAAGGTTGTGTCAAGTGTGAAATAAATGAGTTTACTCGTATTAAGACCTTATAAAATACAGTCACACTTCAGGAAGCTGAATCTCAAACACTTCAAGGCCTCTATGAATTTTATGGCATCTTAGATTTACTTTGCACCACTAGCCCTTTTACACAGAAGGAAATTGGTGTTCCCAAACCCCCATTTCATCAGTGGCACACAGGTCAGAGGTTAATGCCTATTTTTATAAAAAAAAAAAAAGGTCAAGCCCTCACCATGTGCATAATGAAGATTCGATAATCCCCCATCCACTCACCACCCCAGTTCAAACTCAGTCCTTAAATCCCCTTCCAGGCATATTTACACAATGAAAAAGAACAAAGAGAAACTGCACATAGCAATAAACATGCAATCAAGCGTGTAAACAACTATAGCTTTGGGAGAAGAACGTTGTTTTTGTGTAAACAGCAGCTGAGGATGGATTGCCTCAAGAGCAGATTAATGTATCTGTCTGCAATTTGTTTCCATCCATCGTATTCCCTCAGAGTCTCTTGTGCAGATGCGTCTGTTCTGACAGTGAGTCAGCGCTTTATTTTAGTTTCACGAGAGAGTCACTGTGAGGGCAAAGAAAAAAAAAAATACCTTCTGTGTGATTCAGTAAATGTGACAGTATCTTGACAGGACTTGCCTAGCAGGTGACGTGACATCAATGGAGAAGTAGGAGATGCTTAAAGGATGAGCTCTCTGGAGTTCAGATATTTTCTAGCACTTTGCACAGCATGTGTGTGAATGAACCTCCATCTGCACACCTGCTTCTACTTGATTCTGGCATTTTGGGTTGCTAGTTAGCCAAATAAACACATCCAACAGCTGCGAACAACATCCATAATGGACCCAAATGACTTGTAAACGCTGTGTGAAATAAATGTATAAACATGTGCAATCCGCATCATCTGATCTGACAATCTTAAATAAAAGACTGCATTCTAGGATGCAGGTTTCTCTCCAACGACAAGAACATACTCACCACTTAACACTACAATGGACATTCTGACTCTAAACTCCTGATCAAAGGCCACGGAGTTTATTGTCAGATCAAGCTCCCTTGTGAAGCATTAGTGATGCGGAAAGGTAGCCTGGAGGCCGAACTGATCCAAACGCCAAAGGGCCCTTTTTTAAAAATCTCATGTATATGTAAATGTGGAACGTCATCAGTGAATGCCCGCTCTGGAGAGCTTAACTCGAGATCGGTTGAGACAACAGAAAAGCACTCATTATTCTCTCTGTGTAACCCAACCAGGAAGCTTAGGCTTGCAGAAAATCTGCCTCCCCCCTTCCCTATCAATGTGAATGGGAGCTCAGAGGGACAGGCAAAGAGATTTAACTTCCTCACTTAGCCTGTGTAATTAAAATGTAACTTAATCAAATCAAGTGCGGCGATTCCCTGGGGGAGTGGGGGGGGTGGGGGGGTGTTAATGATGGCATTCAAGGCATTATGAGCTTGTTTTGAGATTTAGAAAGGCTCTGCTAAGAAAAAAGCAAGGGTTCTTTCAGAGACACTTAGAAAGAAAATGCCAAGGCACTTTACATAGTCCATGAGTCCATGCGTGTGAGGACAATGGTACATATGTCTAGAACATCATTTACTTTGTAACACGGAAATCACTCTTTCTCATTACCTTTTCATGTAGTATTCCTGTTATTAGTATTGTAATTCTGTCCATTTTTGAAATTCACACACCAGGTTTCATTGGATTTATTGGGATGTTTTCACTTGAAACCAAAGGGTTAGGATGGGTAAAAATCAGTTATGGGTATTATAGAAAGTTATGGAGAAAGACAAGATTTTTATAATAATACATGTTTTTATCATCATCATCATCATCATCATTATTTAAGTTCACTTTTCATTTTGAATAAAAATCTCAAAGATTAGAGGGTCAAAGCAAAGTATTTAGAGAACCAATGAAAATCGCAAATAAATTAACTTTAAGTCTATGTGCAAGTCTATGAACTATGAATCATGAAGACATTAACAAAACAAACCCCAAGACTATTTTAAAACAGTCAGTGAATTAGCATTCCTAATGTTCTCTAGAACAATATTCCACAATGTATTGGTGATGTAAGAAAAAAATATTCCAATGGCTGAGCTGTGCCTGATCCTCAGGACTAACAGTAGGCCTGCTTCAGCTGAGCAAAGTGCCTAGGATGGGCTACACAGCTTAGTTAAACCACTCAGAGTTTAATGTTAAATGTCATGAGTAATACTTTTGCAGTTAATGTGGAACTTAATAAGCAAAGAATTGAATAACGTGCTCTGACTTTTGTCTACTGGTAAGGTTGTGGGCTGCTACATACTGAATTAGTTGAATCTTTCTTAAATAGGCAGTTTGGCAGCCAATCAGCAAACATATTCCTATAGTCCAAACCTAGAAGTTATAAAAGCATCCACTAGTTTTTCAGCATAATGTAGATTTAGCATCTTTCTTATTTTGTTTCTCAGATGATAATTATTGGTTTTTAGACGTTAATTAAATTAAACTTGTGTTTTCCTGCTAAATGCTGCAAGTGTAAATGTAAATACTAGTTACATGGTAAACAATAATAAAACAGCATTTAGGAAATATTTTGGTTTTACAGAAAAACCATTAATCTCTATGGCGAAAACAACAACCCAATTACAAGCACATTAAACATAACTATATACGGCTAATAAAATATTGCTTCCTTCATTAATACATAAAAACTATTTATCAGTGGCATATTGTCTTATAAGAATAAAACACTTTGTGTTGTGTTGTTATAGGAAAATAATCAACTTTGGGGTGGTCCAGCAACACAAGACCCTGTCCTTGGTGATTTTTATTTTGGTCCTAACATGTTTTACTCCTTATATAAACTGGAACATATCTATTGACATAGTGTTGAGAATCAGATGATAGACTGGGTCATGACAGTCTATAGACAGTTTGTAGAAAATCTGAACAAAAGTATCTAAATAAATAACTGATTCATATGCGTCCTTTTCTGCAATTACACCCACCTACCCACCCATGGCATTTCCCCAATTTGATTACTGCATACATTAGCCGATCATAGAACAGACATGATTGCAATGTAGACAGAGGACTAGTGCAAGGATCCAATTAATTATACTTAATGTAGTTAATTAATTAGTGGCTAATTACTTAAGACACCTTATGATTAGTGTTAAAATGAGTAGAGACCAGTATCTCAGTGAAACTGGACCATCGTGCAAGATATTACATTGCATCCTATTTTTCTTCCTCAGCCCAATCAGCCAAGCCTTGAAAACTTGCCCAATATGTTCCTGAAAAGGAAGTTCAGTATCTATGTAAGCTTGGATTAATTATGGTTCACCAGCCATCTTGGCCCTTTTTTAGAAGACATTCTCGAGGTTGTTCCAAACTATTGGCTCTTGATCCCTCCTCTGTATTCCTAAAGGTGAAGAATCAAGTGGAGAAACTGAACTCCAGTGTGGGAGGAATTTATTATCTTGAGAAATCTTAGAAAACTGTTGTGAGTTTAATCTGTAAGTTCTGCAGGTTTATATAGCACTGTTGTTAAGCACTCAGCACTTCAGAGCTCAGAAGACTGATACACTGATGCTACAGTCCATCTTGGACCACCATTAAAAATTTACACACTTTTGAAATGTTTAAAAACTTACAGTTACAGCTGAGCAGAGTAGTCTGAAATAATACTCACAGAGAGATAGATAGATAGATAGATAGATAGATAGATAGAGAGAGAGAGAGAGAGAGAGAGAGAGAGAGAGAGAGACTGAGAAGTGTTTTAACTCACTTGTGTGGTTGAGAAAGTATTTTTGAAACTTGAGGATCTGTAATAAAATCCTTTTACTGCCTGCCCTCAGTGCATTAGTGGAATCCTAAATCTGGGTTTCATTAATAGATACCTGTTCACTTTTCATGGATTTTGTGCAGTAATGGAAAGAGTACAAAACGCACTGACTTGAGTAAAAGTACTGTTACTGTAATTATTCACTTGAGTAAAAGTAATGATAAAAAAAAAAAAAAAATCTCAACTCAAGTGAGAGTAAATAAGTAATCTGGTGAAATTACTTTACAAATGACTGTTTTTTACATGTCGGCACAACTAATCCAAAAATGTTCTATGTCTGAGGAATGCATTTTTGAACAATTATGCTAACTAAACAAGTGAGCTATGCTGAAGTGAACATCACCTCCAATATCATTAGAATAGCTAACTTTAGGGTTTCACTATCCTGAGGATTATCTATAGGCTGTAGTAGCACTATGAAATACAGTACGCAACACAACAGACAATATCTGGCTAGCTAGTCAAGCTCACTCAGTTAGCCGCTGGCGTACCTGTAAATGTTTAAAGGTTGGATGTTGAGCTGTGAAATGCCGATATTGCCACAGATTCTGGTTCGCATAATTTGCTTTGCTTTTAATGATGACAGAAACATTGTGAGAGCTATAAAGAAAAACCCCAAAACAGCAGTCAGTAACATCACCAACAACCTCCACAGGGCAGAGTTGAAGGTATCACAATCCACTGTCCAAAGAAGACTTTGAGAACAGAAATATAGACTCCATACCACAAGATGTAAACGACATCAGCAGTAAGAATCAGAAAACCAGATTGGAATTCGTAAAGAAATACAGAGATGAGCCACAAAAAGTTATGAAACCCAGATATGAAAGTTTTGAAACCCAAAGTGGAGAAAGAAAGGATCTGTTCATGATCCAAAACATACAAGCTCATCTGTGAAAAATGGTGGAGGTAGTGTCACAGCTTGGGGGCGGGGTGGCTGTGGCTCAGGTGGTAGAGCGGGTTGTCCACTAATCCACTAATTGTAGGGCTGGCGGTTCAATTCCCGGCCCGCATGACTCCACATTCCGAAGTATCCTTGGGCAAGATACTGAACCCCAAGTTGTTCCTGATGGCAAGTTAGCACCTTGCATGGCAGCTCTGCTACCATTGGTGTGTGAATGTGTGTGTGAATGGGTGAATGAGACACAGTGTAAAGCGCTTTGGATAAAAGCGCTATATAAGTGCACCATTTACCACTTACCATTTAGCTTGGGCTTGCATGGCTGCTTCTGGAACAGCCTCACTAATCTTTATCGAAGATGGAACTCATGATGGTATCAGCAGAATGAATTTGGAAGTTTACAGAAACATTTTGTCTGCCAATTTTACAGAGAAATGCATCCACATTAATTGGGAGGTGGATTATCATGAGCAAAGACAAAGATCCAAAACAAACTGCCAAAACAACAAGGGACAACAATCACCAGACCTTAATCCAGTTGAGAATGGATTTCACCTCCTGAAGAGGAGACTGGAGGGAGAACCCCCCTGAAACAAACAACAACTGAAAGAGGCTGCAATAAAAGCCTGGAAAAGAGGAGGAAGAAGAAGAAACCAACAATTTAGTGATGCCAATGAGTCGGAGGCTTGGTGCAGTTATTGCAAGCAAAACATCTGCAACCAATTATTAAGTGTTATTTACTTTACTTCAAAACAATCTGTTCCTATACTTTTGCTTGCCTAAAATTGGGTGTTCTGATGCAAAAAGTTTAATGTTTTATGTTGTTTAACACATCTACATGGAAATAAAAGT